>PVKN010015229.1:0-18635 GCA_004027915.1 Capromys pilorides
CTCCATAGGCATCACGGAACCTCCCTCTCAAGCTCTGCCCCTAGCAACTCTATAAAATCACTGCCTTCCTCTGTCTCAGGTCAGAGGATTCCAGCCATCTCTCTGAGATCCTCTCTGTGTCCTCACAGTTAGTAAAGGCCTTCCCACCACCAGAAAAACCTAACTTTTTGATACAGTGACTCAGATAGGCTGAAAAAAACTAACATAGAGAATGTCTCTGACAGGATGACTTGCGACAGTGAATCAAAATACAAACTGAGTAAACAAAATTTCACTTGTGAAAGGGTAGAAATTGAATATTTAAAGGCAGAAACTAAGTAGGCAAAGTTAAGCGGAAGTTTTACTTTGGTTAGACAACCCTGCCACAATCACAAGCTTTCCTAAAACAAAATCTTTGGTGTCCTGGAAGGAGCTTCCTTAGACAACTGTACCATAAGAATGAAACAATAGGAAAATCTTAGTTTGACCTAGTTCCTTATTTATATATGGAGAAGAATGAATGATTTTTCCACTTGATAGGATGCCAAAAGCTACTAAGTGAACACAAATGATGAACCTACATGCCAAAGGTGCTTCCTTTTACCCCACAGAGGCAGATGCCCCCTTCTCACCAGGTTCCCATCCTGCTGTTGTCTTGAGCTCTTAGACCACTGCCCCGTCCCTCGGGTCCACTGCAGTCCACAGGGTGGCAATGCCATTGTGTGCAAACTCTGTTCATCTTCAGCCAGTACCCCGGAGCCTCCCTACCTCCCCGTCTTCATCAGAAACTGATCTCTCCATAGACTGCACTTCTCTTGTGCTTTCATCTCAGGTACTGAGGGCAGTCACCCATCTGATGGAGATACCCGAAGCCCTCATCACTCCTCTGGGATGTGCTCCCCTCCCCTCCAGCCTGAGTGCTGCGGTCAGGTGTTCTGGGCTTCCTCTGCTGAGCTTTCCCCATCCCACTCCCCACCCTTTCCCCTTGACTGGAAGGAAGCAGTGTTTTAAACTTAAGGGAAGAGAAACAAAAATGACCATAGCCCTGCCCTAAAAACTCACTTAGTTCTTATGGAATGCTCATTACGGCTGGTGATTGGTGTATCTATGGCCATATTTTATTGACCTCTTATGGTATTTCCTACTCATTTTTTTTTCTTTGTTTTGCTTTCTTTTGACTTGGGGTCTCTATGTAACACAGGCTGGAATTGAGCTCATGACTCCTATTTATTCTTAAAGACTTGGGTTGAACATTTAACCTTCATGTTTTTTGAGAAGTATTTCATGACCTGCTTTTATCCCCACCCCCATTCAGAAATATGTTCATTGTTTTTCTAATTACTCCTTTATTTTTGTTCTAGACAACTTTAACCTTGATCTTTGTCTCCAAAGATTGATCATTATCTGCTCTTTTTTTGTTTGTTTGTTTTGTTTTTTGTATTTTAGGGCAGGGTCTACAGCGACTATACAGATTGGATTCATAGACTCTCCTGTTTTCAGCTTCCCAAGCGCTGGGATTATAGGCATGCACCACCACACCCAGTCTCAGTCATCTCAGGGCACCCTGAGGGCAAGGCCAGCATGGCAGAGTGGGGATCCAACCACCGACCCCTGCATCTGCCTAAGCAGGTGCTTTAATCTGCTGAGCTATCTGGCCAGCCCTATTATGTACTCTTAATTGAACTTCCAGGCTCTTTCCTCTACTCTGTCCCTTACTCAATGCCTGAAAATAAGTTCATTCACTCCAAGATGAGCCAACCCTCTCCATCTTTCTGGAGCCTCTGGCTCGATGATGCCTCTTATTCCTATCACCACCGGTAGCTGGTCCACCTCACCACCTCTGTGTCATCCTGTTTGGCAGTGACAACGGCATGCCCCTTCCCTGCTCTGGACTTCTCAACTTCAAAGGTGCTGGTGTCTTTATCCTTGCCCGTTCCATAATATTCTTCCTGTCCCTGCCTTTGATGCCTCACTCAGGGCTTCACTGTCACCTCTGGTAAAGGGATCCAACTCTGCAACTCTGTTCATTTTGGTCTTGCCTTGTCTTCTGAATCCTCCAGTGTCCTTCTGTCCCCAAAGGACTTCACCTTAGTACATCTAAATCTCAACTGTGTCCTTCCCTATCCCTTCAAGCCTCCTTCTTTTACTCTGTCACTTCCTCTAAGGGACATCACCATAGATTCTCCTGAACAAGCTCAGGAGTTGTTTGGATTTTCCTTTATTGTAGCACTAGACTTAAAAAAGCAATATTTCTTTGATTTCTCCAAGATGCCTCCCTCTACTTCCTGTGTTTCTACAGCCACCAGTTGAGTTCAAACCTTCCCTGCTAATCATATAGCCTTTTTCAATAATGCTCTAACTGATCCTCTTACTGCTAATCTGTTTTCCATATAATCTTTTTTTATCAGCTATTGCCAAATTAATCTTCTTAATGCATACCTCTGATTAGATCACACCTCTCTTCCAAAGCTTTTTTCACTCTGTGGCTAGCCACATAGAATCCAATGTCCTTTGCCTGACATTCACACTGGCTATGACTTGGTTCTTTTCCACTTTGTGTATTGCCATGGTCCCTCCAATCTCAGCTGAGCCCTGGGCAGATGCTGTGACAGCCACCCCTGCATTCTCACCCCTTTCTCATCCATTTTCCCTTGCATTGATGACTGCCTGAATGAATAAATTTTGATAAAGTGGTGATAAGTGAGGGGTCATGGAGGGAAAAGACCCAATGGGAGACAGTTATGGGGTACAAACAAAATATTCTCGTGACATCAGGAACGGAAAGTGAGAAGTAAAAGCCAAAGATGACATCAGTGTTTTGTTTAGCTCAGGAAAATGTCTAGGTAGTAAAACCATTAACTTATGTAGTCAGAAATATGAAAAAGTAAGTCTAGATTTGGTAACTGAAAATGAGGGTGTGAGAGGTGAGGCTTGGAAGAAGCCATGCTGGAGATGGACACGCAGAGTCACGCGCATGAGTTGGAATCCAGCATTTGGAGGTTGCCAATAGATTTTGGCAGGAAGAAGTGCAAGGACAGAACCCTGGGGCAAACCAAAGTTAGTGGGTGATAAAAGCAAGAGAAGCCTGGAACAGTTTTCCCCAGGCAGTAGCTGCTTTTCCTGTGAGTGCTGGGCCTCCTCTCCTACACAGGTCACTTGACAAGGTGTTTTTGTGTTTGTTACTCCTCTTTCTTGGAACATTAGCAGCTTGAGAACTGATGCAATGTCTTCTCGCTTTTTGCACCTCCCTGTCTCCAGGGTAGCATCTGGCATACAGGAAATGCAGTATAAATGCTTACTGAATGATTTAATAAATGAATGGCATTGTCTTCAGCTTCAGCTAGATTTTGCTTTTTCACAAGCATTGCCTTCAATGCCTGGCATCTGATGTTTCTGACCACAGTTCAACATTCTAGCATGTTCTTGATTGCACGGGCCAGGCTGAGTCTGACTGACTCTGGGGCCCAAAGCTCCTCACACCACCCGTGTATATGGTGCTGTTGGTTTCCTACCTGCTGACCACGCCCGTCTCCTGCTATCACCTAAGGCATTGTCTGGGGGTGAGGTAGGACATCAGGGCACTGCAAGAAGGCTGGCAATAGGGCGTGGCCTGTCAGTCAAGGAGAGCTGTCAATCATGAGGCAGAACAACATCCAGTGGCCATGATCTGATGTCACAAGAAAATGTGTAAGAGACAGCAGCCCCTGGTCTCAATGCTACTGTCTTTTTGCTTTTCCAGGGGCCCGCCTGCCTCAGGTTTTTGTTTTTTTTTTCTTTATCAGGACTCGAATTCATGATCTTTCACTTGCCAGGTAGGCGCTGGGCCACTGAACTATATCCCTGGTGCAGGGTGTATTTTCTTTTCACTTCTACTTCTTTTCTCTTTTTTTTACTTCTACTTTTTCTTTATCTTCAATAAATTAAACTTTTGCATTGATCAGTTGTTCAGTTCTTCGAACAGGACAAGAGCCTGGAATAAGTGGACATGCCAGGGTCCCATAATGAGAGCATCTGTATTTGCTTGAGGATTTGTTTCTTTGATTCTAGCCACTAAGTCAAGGCTCCTTTATTACCGTTCAGCACAGTGGACAGAAAGCTTTTCCCTCAGTATTGAATTACTTCCAAGTTGTGCTTTCTAGAAGAGAAACTCACCTGGCTTCTTTAGTGCAGAACAGATTTAGAAAGTGAAACAAACCTCTGTTTTGAATTATTAGATGAATCTTTAGTGTCTTTTGGGTGAGATAAGCAGTTGTTTTCTCCTTTCTAACCCTACAGTCTACAATACTGACTCTTGCTAGACTCAAGAGCAACAGCGTTCTCTGGGTACTTGCTTGAAACTTGAGTGCTAGAGCACCAACCCAGGTGCAGTTAGTATGGAATTATGGCTTTTGATAAGGCCTCCAGGTGATGCGAAGGTTGGAGTCTAAAAGTCCTTATCTTTGATGAAATTAGCGTTCTGGGCTGAGGTTGGACCAGAGAATCCAGAGCCTAGCTTCTTTAAAAATCTTGCCCTCTTCTAGCTGGACAGCTTCACCCTAATCTCTTAACCTCATTGCCCCTTAGGTTTTTCCCTCTAAAAGGTATCATCCTTGCTTCAGCTGATCTCGAGCTGTCACATTTTCCTGTGGATCTGTGAATATCTGTAAAGATAACAGTGGTGGATTCCAGCAAAGGCAGAGCTTCCATGCAGGCCAGGCACATTAAAGACGAGGCTCACTGGTATCCAGATGCCTGGGTGCCCTTTGTTACCTCCAGACTTTCTCGGAAACAATTTGGCAAGGTGTCCGTGGAGAACACAGGCCACGCCTCATCTCCATCACTCAGGTGTCCAAGTTCTGAGCTGAGACAGGTAAAGCAGGTGATCCATGACAGGTGGGTTCTTTTGACTCAGCCTCTTTAGCCCACACAGAAAGAATTGGTCGCAGATGATTACTAAGAAAGCTGCTACACAACAAATTCGCCATCCATATTCCAACACACAAATGAATTATGCAACCGGTGGCTTAGGGTTGCCATGTTTTAGCTAGTTGTGACTTCAGTAGAGCAGCCTATTCACTTGAGGAGTTTAAACTACAACGCAGATCTGCAAATGAGGGCTGCTTCTTCCAGAGAAGGAAACCATGTTATTAGCTGCTTTTGTCGTCAGCGCAATTCCTTTGGAACACTATTTAGCTTCTATTCATTCAATGCATGGTCACGCCAACAATGGAATTCCTCAGTTGGGACAAATATTTGCATAGAAAACAAAATTAATTTATCCATAGCTTTATTGGAGTTGTGTGTAAGCTTCCTTCACTTTTTCCCAACTTTGCAGTTCTGAGAGGTGCTCCGGAGTCATCAGGAAGACGCACGTTACTGAGGGCTGATTTGACTAGGGGATTCCCAACGGCACGGCCGCTGCCAGCCCACAGCATGGCTGTGTGCCCACAGGTGCTCTCCTGTTCCCCTTCCTGTGGGTGCTGTGGGGTTGGAGGCAGCACCTGAGTCAGGGAAGATGCCCTCCTTACATCATGCCCAGTGAAGTTCTCCAAGACTTAGAGCCAATCTGGAAACCTCAAAGGTGACAGATGTGACAAATGCATCCATACTCAGAGCTTGCTGTGGTGACTCAGACTTCTGAACTTGGCGCTGCATGAGGTGACTCATGGCACATTTTTAAAGAAGGTTATATATGTGAGTCAGCAGAGTGTGTCTGTGCATATTTGGTTTTCTATTAGCAGGGCCACAAGCAAATATTGAGTTAAATGCCCACGTAAAAGGAGTAACTTGAATTTTCACTTTTTTTTTTTAAACCTTTGCAGCACCTTTCCACTTTCTTATGCTGGGGCCATGCTCAGGTCTGGCCACATGGACCCTGGGTGTAAGTGAATTCTTTAGTAGACTCATTTGAGAAGCAGCATAGTGTATAGAAAATGCATGGACTTGGATTTTCAAGAAGTCTTGGTTTGACTTCAAGTTTGCCACACACTGGCTGTTTTACCTGGGATTTTTAATAAAATTTATGAGACTTGGGCTGGACAGATAGCTCAGCAGTCTAAGAGCCTGCCTGGCAAGTGCAAGGTCCCAAGTTCAGTCCCCAGTACTGCATGCCGTGCTGACCTCGGGTTCCTGGGCACACTGTGCCAGCCCTGAAACCAGGCACAGTGGCGCATGCCTACAATCCCAGTGCTGGGGAGGCTGAGACAAGAGGATCACTATGAGTCCAAGCTGCATAGCGAGATCCCGTGTCAAAAGAATAAACCATTTTTAAAACTTTAAAAAAAAAAAATGGGTCTTAATGTCTTTTTCTGTTAAACAGTGGTGAGATTCGCTCCTTCCTGTTAGGGAAAGCTAAATGTAGTAATGGATAAGAAGTATAACACAATTTCAGGCTCCGGTAACTTATAAAGAGTAATCCAGTCAGATAGAAGGAGATTGGAAGGTTGGCAGATCTACCTTTGTTTCTATTGAGCACTTTAATTTTTGGCTCTGTTTTTGGTGAATATTCCACAGAGAAATTTGCAGTCCCATCCTATGTGGTTCTAGGTCCAAGCCTTTTGGGTCAAAATCACTTCATCACAATGCACCTTATGAAGCATTTCATCTTTTGCTGCAAAAGCACACATGGTTGAAATGGAATGTGTAAGTCTGCCAGACTTCGAATGTCTATTATGAACTTGCGTATTACCTCTGGGCTTGTCAAGCTCGTAGAAATGCAGAGAACTGGGGCAACGGCCAAATGATGGCTCTGTTTCCTTCAGTAGGATGCACTGGTCAGGATGGCTGTTGCACTAGGTAGCTTGGGAAAATGAAAGTGGCAAATTGAGTCAAAGAGGGGAAGGAGATTTGTGGTGTTTGTTAATGCTGCAATAGGTGATCAAACTTAGTTATTGCCTCTTCCTCATGATGTGAGGGTTAGACTAAACAATCCACACTGGGGAAAGGGAGAGCTGGGCTGTGTTGTTTACTGTCAGTTAAAATAGAACAGTTTAAATCATACTTCTAGATCACTTGCGATTGCAGCTTCCAGCAAGTTGGTTGAGGGTGACGGTTGCGTCAGTAGTGTTTAAGCTTTGCCTTGCATACTGAGCTTCTGTGGATCCAGGAGTCAGATACTGGCAGATCCAGGGACCATGTGTCATTGACTGGACTCTGGCCTGTGGTCATCAGAGTGTCTCCTGACTGTGGGAAGGGAGGTGGGGGAAGACCAAGGTTTGCAACGGTGCTTCCAACTTTTTTAGTATGACATAGATGTTCTTTGTTCAATGGCAAAAGATTTCTGAAACTTGAATTTCTGCTAGGTAGCTATCTAAAAACAAATCTATGACAAAAAGTTTATAAAACAAATATATGTGGTTGTGTGAGACAGAAAAAGGAGGACATGTGTCTGGCTGAATATCACCTTCACATCACCTGAAATGTTTGGGCCAAGGATTGGGAGCTTTTTGCTCTGGGACACACAAGGGCCAGAGATAGTAACCAAGAGTATGGTGTTCTGTTGGGCCCAAACATGGAGCCTGTGGGGAGTCTCCTACCCATACCTGCTCCCCAGTTAGCCAGTTTGGGGCAGAGAGCTCAGTCAGTGGTCAGTGATCAGCACCTCCCTGAGGGTGAAGAGCAGTACTAGGTCTTGGCCATGAGAGAAATTTCCAGAACAACCTTGTCCTTGAACAACTAAAGTCACCTACTCGGAAAACTGGCTTGTATGTTTGAAGTCAGAAGCGTGTCATGAAGATGCTGGCTGGTAATTTAGATAGAAACTGCCCAAAGCAGCTGGGAAATAGAGCTGTCTATGTTGGGGTGAGGTGTAGATGAAGATTTTGCAGAGGAATTTTTAGTGATGCTTAGAGTAAATGCTGACATTGGAAACCCTAGATAGGAGGTGGAGCCAATGAAGGTTGGAGCTCTGTCACTGAGCTTTTCATGACTCTCTGCCTGAGGAGAGCCTGTTTTTCTTTCCCCACTTTCCCTCCTTTCCTATTCTCTGTTGCATCTCCCATGTGTCCACCCTGCTAGCTCTCTGTATACGCTTGTGTGTGTGTGTGTGTGGCTTGCTACAACCTTAAACAGCACGGAGAACAGCATAGAGCTGGTGACTTCTTCCTCAGAGCACACACTGTTGTGTCAGTGTGAGGCTCTCCTGCTTAGTCCGAAGAGAGCACAGACCACAGCAGGGTCCTGGGGCCTCTGCACCATCGAGGGCCCAGCCTTCCTGCGCTCGCTGGTCAGTTCTAGCTCTCCTGTCACGGTTGTTCTGGAAACTCACTCTGGTTCCCCTGTGCGATACATCCAGGTTATGTCCTAAAGTTATTGCATTGGGCACTGCCCAAGCAGCTTTTAGAGCCAATGAGAGAGAGGCTGGGACCTCAGCCCCAGAGGGCATCAGACTGTGTCCTGAACTGGATGCTGGAGGTGGTGGTACTGAGGCTGCTGCCCTGCCTCTACCACCCTCAGTGGCCTGCACGGGAGCCCCTGCTTTCTCTATCTGAAGAGGAGTAGGCCTGGGAAGCAGGTGCTGGAGGGGAACAGGAGCTATTCTTGGGGCCTTGATGTGCCATTTTGATTAGGTCCTTGGCTGAGATTAGACACCCAAAGCCATCATGTTTGCCTCATGTTATTTCTGTTGAGGGCTTGGTCTTCCTCGGAGAGAAATATGAAAAAAATAAATGGTTGGGGGATTATCTGGGGATTAAAAAAATGATTAATTCTCTTTAAGAAGGATAATCTGGACCTGAATGTATAAGGGTTGCAATTTCCAGTCTTATGCAGGCTGCAGGGGGCCAACCTGACTGTGCAAAACCTGCAAATGCAAGGGAAATGCGTACGTGGGAGGGGACCTGCTGGTGCGGCCCAGGAGAGCTCGCGCAAATCCGTCTTGTCCTCATGACTTTCTCTTGGTCTTAGGGCTGCAGTTACGAAGTCAGCAGAAAATCCAAGGTGAGAGGGCTTTTAGGGAGCCCTCTTTTGAAAAAACAAGACAGATTTTTTTTAAAAAAAATTAGTGACAGGGTAAGGGATATAGCCCAGCAGGCACAGTGCCTTTTGGACAAATGCGAGGCCATGAGTTTGAGACATCCTAGGTTCAAGGCCAAGACCAAAGAAGGGTATTATTTTTTTTTTCCTTGTCTTAATTCTTTCAGTTCTTAGTTTTTATAAAAGAATAAAAAAGAGTAAAAAATTAGAAACAATACAGAATTTCACTAAACAAAATGATAGAAATTCAGCAACAGTTATTAGTTAGATTGCATATGACTGTCTTCAAATCAGCCATTCAGATTAAGCATGCAAAATTGGTTAAAAAACATTGATCACCTGGGCATGGTGGGACATGCCTGTAATCCCAGCACTTGGGAGGCTGAGGCAGGAGGATTGGTGTGAGTTTGGGACCAGCCTGGATCACAAAAGTGAGCTCCAGGCCAGCCTGAACTCATAGCAAGACCCTGTCTGAAAAAACAAAAAACAAAACAAAAAAAAACATTGGTCAATGGGCTGAGGATATAACTCAGTAGCATAAGCCTGCCTGACAAGCATAAAGTCCCGAGTTCGATCTTGGGCAACTTCCCCAAAAAATATTGGTTATAAAAAATTAAAAAGAAGAAAATAATTTTAAGCATTAAATATTCCTTTCAATAGACCAGTAGAAATCAGCAGTATAATTGTCCAAGCCATCCTGTGTATATACATATATAGTTTTTCTTTTCCTTATTTCTTTCTTTTCTTCTTTCCCTCATCCTAGTTGTTTCTTCCCCACGAACAGTTTCTTTCCCTTTCACAGAATTTATTGTACCTTTTGGATGCCATCTACTCTTTCAAGTTCTTACACTAGGGAAATAACACGATGCCAACATGCTCGGTTCTATTTTACTAATGAGTATATTCTCTAGTTGTATTCATTTACCTATAAGAGCCTCAAGTTTATTTTTCTTTATAGCTGAGTAATACTCTATAGTATAACATTACCACATCTTTTTTTGTCTGTTCCTCAGTGGAAAGGCTTTTGGGTTGCTTCCAAGATTTAACTATGACAAATTGCACCGCTATAAACATGAGTGCGTATATACCACTGTGATGATGTTTTCAGTTCTTCTGGGACAGCATACAGGAGGAGAATAACCGGGTTGAATGAGACCTCTAATCCTAGTTTTTTGAGGACTCTCTACACTGATTTCTGCAGTCCTTTTACCAGTCTGCACTCCCATCCACAGTGGAGAAGGGTTCCTTTTTCCCATAGCCCCTCAAGCATTGATTAACTTCTGATGATAGCCATTCTTTTGGGGGTGAGACAGAATCTCAGTACTGTTTCAATTTGCACTTCTCAAATAATCAATGTTGTTGAACATTTTTTCATATATTTATTTGCCATTTATATTTCTTCACCTGATAAGTATATATTCATTTTAGGTGCCCATTTTTGGATTGGGTCTTTGAATTTTGAGGGCCTGATTTTTTAACATTTTTTATATGTTCTAGATAGAAGTCCTTTGTCTGAGGGACAGTTGGCTAAATTTTTTTCCCAATACATGAGTTTTGTTGGTTATTACCTTTGATGTGCACAAGAGTACTTCCTTTTTCTTGGGGAAAAACATCTTTGGACACTTCCTGTGATCCTACAGTCCAGGATCGAGCCATGGAAGCTTGACCTCTGAAACTGTCTTGTCTGCAGATCCTTTTTTGGTCTCTGCTTGCTCACTATCTGAAGAGGGCAGTTTTCCTCTACCATCTCCTTGTGCAGAATGTTTCTGCCTTATTCTAAATCCCAAGCAATGGAACCAGGGAAAATACACCTTTCCTTATGTTGTTAATCTCAGGTGTTTTGTCATAGTAATGGAAAGCTTGCTTTTGAGAGTGGACCTGATATGTTTTCAGCAATGGAAAGCCAAGACGGTTTGTATCAGTAATTGAACATGTGTAGATCATGAATGACTTTGTCCATCAGAGAATCTGTCACACTCTAGCTACCATGTGACAAATGTGATACCATGTGTTTAGTCTATGAAATGAATTTTAGAAAACATATCAGGTGCGCTCTCAAAAGCAACATTTCCCATGGCTTTCTGTGAATTCAATAAAAGCTTTCTGGCACTCCTGCCTATGCATGTGTGTAATAATTTTGAGGCCTGGATGAAATGTATGAACAGTGTGCAGAATTGCTCCACAGCCCACTTCGGCTACTGTGTTTTCCAGAATGGCCTCCCTCTGTGGATCCTGGTCATAGCTGGCTGACAGAGACACTTGCTAGACTGGGGGGGCAGAAAGGAAGCAATGGCCCTTTTTTTTCTCAGGAGTCCTTCATAGCTGATATGGTGGTAGACAGGTAAGTGTCGCCCCATGGGTGACAGCCTGTCCTGGCTGCATTCCTCCGGTTCCAGCTCCTCTTTCTCATTTTTAGTTGAGTGCCAGCCATGTGGAACCGAAATGGTCACTTTCCCATCCGCCCACACAAGCATCTCCACTGCAGTTCCCCTCAGCACTGAATAGCTTTGACCCTCTGGAATCCGCAACAGGCTCAGATCAGCCCTCCCAGTGCTGGCTCCAGGGTAGTGAGCTTTCTCTTTCGTGTTCCCTTCCAGAGTTCTCCTTTTCTAGCTGCTCCACAACCGTGTCAGCTCTAATGTTTGACCTAAATCTTTTAGTCCGTGAAACTCTTGGAATAAAATTCTCCTTTCCTGAAGAGATTCTGACTGATCCGTCCTGCTTCTCAGATGTGCAGAAAGTCAGGCTTCATTTCTTTTCTACAACTGGTGTTTGGAAGCCCTGTTTCTACCAGTGGTCATGATGGAGTGGGAGTCTACTAAATTTGTCAGAGGAAACCTGGAAGGAAACTATCTGATATGGTTGAGAGCAGTCATTTCTGGATCTTGTTAAGCTTTGCAAAAGTGTGCCTGGAGCAGAGGTGCTTATCTGTCATGAGGGGTGCGGGGGCAGGCCACCCACAGCATGCTGGCTCCAGCTGTGGTGTAGCCTGCCTGTCCTGGGCCCACGCTCTGTTCTTCCTGGAGGTGTAGCTTATGCCATGGGACTTTTTGGATCAATAAACAGGAGCTTCCCAAATTCCAAGGCCCTGACATTTGCCTCCCTTTATAAGGTGGCTGCTCTGTCTGGCCTTCTCTCTTTACCCCAGCTCTCCGCTGGTCCTCTATGCAGTTCAAGCTGTATCTTGGCAAAACTGAGGCTTGAGATAGAGGAGTCTGAGGCAGAACAGCTGCAGGGCTGACAGGCTTTAGGCACAATGCGGAAGTGAAGAGTGGAAGTGAGGTCTATGAAAAGCCGAATTAGGAGTACACTCTTCCCTGGTCAGTGTGCTTGAGAGTTCAGGGAGGGCACCGGGAAGCCCAGGACTTTGGAGAGACACAGTGGACAACACAGGAGAACAGAACAACAGTGGACCTTGTAAGTCAATCTTCTGTGCTTAAATTCTGGATCTGAGGTCAAAGGTCAATCCTTTCCTGAGCTTACCCTAGGTGTGTGAGTTTTCTGCTCCTGGGACAAAATGCCTCACAGCCACCTGAAAGGAGGAAAGGCTCCTCTTGGCTCACACGCTCGCGGGCTCAGCCCATGGTCCCTGGACGTCATTGCCTCTCAGGTGGCAGAATCATCCTGGTGGTAGTGTGTGGTGGAGAGCTGCTCACGTGACGGCAGCCAGAAAGCACAAAGAGGGAAAGAGACAGAGAGGAAGAGGCCAGGGAGAAGTACAGCGTGCACGGTCATGACTTCACGACCCCACTCCCTGCAACGAAGCCCCACTTTTTAAGTTTCCATCATCCACTGATGGGTTTTCTCTGCCTTACTAAAAAATTCTGCTAAGCCACACTGAGGGCGAGCCAGTATGGCCCAGGCCACTGGAGGCCATGGGCTAGGTGCCCGCATCCTCCTCCCGGGTCATATTACAACTTCCTGCTTCCTTCCATAATATGCTGCTTCCTTGTTCCTGCCTCCTGCCCAATCGCTACCTTCTACGTCGCACAGACAGCCCCCACCTCCGCAGCCCCACCCCCAACCTTTGTTCCCTGACGGGCCTTTGGAAGCTGCATGTCTCTCCTTTGCTTTGGTCTTCCCTGTGCCCACAATAAAGGCCTCTTTTATCTTTCCTGTCTCTTTACTGCCCTGAAAAACCTGACACCCACCAGTAATGGTATCAAATTATGAATCCACTGAAAGTTTAATCCAGTTGGTAGAGTTAGTGCCCTCTGGACAAAATCACCCGCCAATAACTTCGCCTCTGAACACGTGAGTCTTTTGGGGAGCCTTTTAGATCCAAGCCATAGTACCAATGTTAAAAAGGAAAGCGTGATCCCTTCTGCTGGATAATCGTGAGCATTCAGCGTGGAGCAGAGATTTACACTGCGATGACTAAAGCTGCATGCTCGTCACCTATCACGACTTGCCAGGTGTCAGAAGGAAGAGCACTGGAAAACTGCCAAGAATTTTCCAAGCCAGAAAAGGCCCGATCGCCACGCAACACAATGTTTCCGCATTTCCTTAAGATAGGGATGGCTTTGCCTCGGCTCCCCAACATCTACACGTTTATTTGTTGTGCTTGGTTCTCATTTTTTGTCCTGTCCTCTATTAAACTGGTGGTGTATCTCATAATTTCCATGGCACTTCAATAGAAGGAGTCCATGATTTGCTTTGGTTCTACACAGGCACAAGGGGCGGGGGAGATAGCTCAGTGGCATAAGCACCTGCCTGGCAAGCGCAAGGTCCTGGGTTTGATCCCTGGTTGAGCCAACAACTAAAGAGAGCAGCTATGCAGGCACGAGAGCATGGCACCGTCCGGCGGCCCCTGCTTGCTTTCGCTTCTAGATGGCATGTCCAGTTTTCATTGTCCTGCCCGTGTCATCACCAGGAATTTAGAAATAATCTATTTAAGCGGTAAAAATATAGATAAAAATCTGAAATAAAATGTTGATAGTTTTGAATGGGTAAATCATGAAAAAAACCCGTGAATTCTCAAGCAGGGAATCCCTGAACCTAAAACACTGCTGCCATTATTTCTGTTGCTGCTGTTCCACTGCACTGTTGCTAAATACCTGCTTCACTCCACAGAACCATAGCCCCTTGGAGGGAAAGGTTGACATTTCTATATCCTAAACTTAGTCTAGTGCCAGGCCCAGCCAAAGATTTTCTAAAAAGTGATTTAAAATTTCAAGTTGGAGAAGAGCAAGCTCTGTGTGAGTTCATTGTGCACGTCAGCATGTAAAAGGCTAAGAAAGATCTTAAGGTTTGACTGTGAAACAATAGCATGAGGAGGGCCGGCCAGATGGCTTAGCGGATTAAAGCACCTGCAGGCAGGCGCAGGGGCCAGGGTTCAACCTCTGGGCTCAGGGTGTGCTAAGGCAGCAATTGAGACTGGGCGTGGTGGCACGAACCTGCAATCCCAGCTCTTGGGAGGCTGTAACTAGGTGGATCACTAAGAGTCCGATCTAGTAGTGAGACCCTGAGCATCCTGAGCATGCTGTAGACCTTGCCCTAAAATTGAAAAAAAAAGAAAAAAAAACAAAATAGCATGAGGAATTCTAATGGGACTTTAGGGGGAACTTCCTGATGAGCTGTGAACTTGGAAAGTGGATAGACAAGGACAATAACAGCCTTCTCCCCAGCTCTGCCCCTTTCATTTATTTACAGATGCAGGATCAAGATAGTTAAATCTAACTCAGTTCATCTTTCTCTGAGACAAAATAGATTTTCCTCTCTTGCTGCGAATCATCACTATTATCCTCACCACTGGTGAAAGTTAGCCCTGATCATTTCTTTCAGAAACTTCAAAGCATTTCACAGATGGTTCATTGTCATGGTCTGGTGTGGAGTTCTGTACAGGTTGAAAACTGAGCAGCAGCAGAGGCTGAGTAAAGGGTTCAAGGTCATTGATTCAAAGATTGAGCAAGTGGAGACCCTCCTGCATGCCAGGGGCTGTTGCCTTGCAAAGATCAGATGAGCTAGCAAACCAAACAGACAGAGAAAACTTGTTTTGTTCTGAAGGAGGGAAGGAGAGATAGAGGGGGAGAGGGAGAGGGAGAGGGAGAGGGAGAGAGAGAGAGAGAGAGAGAGAGAGAGAGAGAGAGGGAGAGAGGCACAGAGACAGAGATAGAGACAGACAGATAAAAACAGAGAGAAAGAGAGAAAGACAGGGAGAGAGAGACTGAGACAGAGAGACAGAGAAAGAGAAACAGACACACACACAGACAGAAAAAGAGACAGGAAGAGAGACAGAGAATGAGAGACTGAGACACACACAGAGACAGATATAGACACAGACAGACAGATAAAGGATGAGACAGAGATACAGAGACAGACATAGAGACACAGAGATACAGAGACACACACAGAGAGATAGAGACACAGAGACAAAGACAGAGAAAGAGACAGAGATAGAAAGAGAGACAGACAGAGACAGAGAGAAAGAGACAGAGCAAGACAGGTAGAGAGACTGAGACAGAGAGAGACAGAGAAACAGACACACACACAGAGTCAGAGAGACAGAAAAAGAGACAGGAAGAGAGCTAGGGCGTGAGAGACTGGGATACACACACACACACACACACACACACACACATAGAGAGAGAAAGAGACAGAAAGATAGACATTGAGAGACACAGAGATACACAAACACAGAGAGAAAGACCCAGAGAGAGACAGAGAAAGAGAGAGACTGAGACTGAGAGAGAGAGAGAGACAGAGAGAGAGACAGACAGACAGAGAGAGACAGAGACCAACAGCCACTGTGCCTGAGCTTTCGAGGCTCTGCAAGCCTCAGAGCTGTTGACTGTACCTTGTGATAACTCTGATGTTTCTGCTTAAAAAGAATGCTAATCAGCCTGGCTTTGCCTGCTTCCCTTTGTTACTTAGTTGCTAAGCAATAGCTAAATATTAACTGATCATAAGTGAGTGGAAATTTCTACCCTGTGCGTTTGTTTGTAGTGATGAAAAATAGTTTAGGGTATTTGTGGAGAAGAAATCTTCTTCTGTGTCTTTGGCTCTTGAATTGTTTGTACAAATTCTCCTTTCTATCCTAACAAATCCAAAGACTGGAACAAGGAACAAATAGATGGTTTTATGAGGTTCTAACGTGCTCTTATTCTTGACTTTTTTTCATTCTTGCCTTCTCCAGAGCTAAATGTCCGACAATGAACAAAAGCACGAGACAAGCTATAAGCTTCACATGTTCCATAACTTTGCTAACTTTTGGCTTGCTCAGTCGCAGGATGGGGTGAGTAACAGAATTTAGCACTAGGATTGCTATGAGGCTAAAATCAGGTATTGGTAGAAGTGCTCAGCACAGCGCCCGCCCATCAGGGGTACTCAGCATGTGTTGGATGCTATTATTCCTTCACCACCACTATTGCCATGTGTTAGTTCCTCTATGTGTTGGAGGATTACTATTCCAAAGGAAATGTATATTTATTTTCCTACTTCGAAGTCTGCCTACAACACAACAGTTTTGGGTCAGGGTAGACACTGTTGAGCGAGGAAGGCCCCTGAGGCTGAGAGCGTTACTGAGTAGTGCGCCCAAGGGTGGCGCGTTCTCCTAACTTCAGAAAGGTGGACCAGTGAGCCTTGCAACTGACACGGGAAATTAGAATTGGCAGCTAGAGTGGCGGGTAGATTTATGCTTGTGCCCTGGTATCCTTGCAGTTACACCACAACAACTTGGAGTAACTTTGTCTCACCTTTATTATTATGATTTTTAGGGGAGGTCAAACAGTGTTTATTGAATGCAAAGTAACCCAGCCCCACGGGGAAGAAAGTTCCAAGAAGAACAGAGAATAATACGGATTAAATATCCACTTGTGCATTCACTGTCTTTTACACACACACACACACACACACACACACACACATCCAAGCTCCAGTAGTGACAAACACCTGCTTCCCCCCTGCCTGAGTGACAGCTGGCAGAAGGTAGCTTTAGAGTGGGGCTCCAGGATGGATCCCAGTAGCAACAGTCTTCTCCCTCACTACCCCTTGCCCTGACAAGAGGTCAAAGGGAGCTGGGTGGGGCTCCTAGGAGGTGGTTGGCAACTCTTCCCCACTCTGCCTCAGATGCTTCTTGGCTCAGATCTCATTCATGGCCTCTTCAACCTGGCCACAAGCACACAGCCACAGGTCTTATTGGTCTGTAGCACGTGGGCTACATCCTTGGCTGCTCCCTTGCCAATAAGGTGGCCATACTTGTCCCTGTGGTCACTGGCGTGGCTCACCACCACAGGTCCCCGCTTGGGCCACCTCCTCTGCCTGCTGCTGGGCCAGTTCCTTTAGCTTCCGCTTCTCCTCAGCCTTCTGGGCGTCCCACTCCTCTCCATAGCGGGAGGATTCCAGCTCTTCATCTGAGGGTATAAACTCTTTCTCGAAGACCACAACATAGTGACAGTCATCATCTTCCCTGAAGGAGAAGGATGTCAGGCCTGCTACTCCCACCACATCGTGTGGCATGCTCCTCTCTAGCTTGCTCAGAAGCTGAAAATTTTCTTGATTTTCTCACTGTCTTGGATAAAATCTAACACTTCTTTCTACATCTTATGAAATTCTGTTTACTATTGTCTCTTGCTCTTGTAGTTTCTTCACATGGGTGGCTTGCTCTCGGCCTTGCTCCACATCTCCTGGTCACTGAGGCTGGGTGGCTTCTCCATGGAGCTTAAGATGGAGCCCAGTAGTTCTGCCATCTCAGGAGTGACTCTGTCTCACCTTTAAACCATCTCATTACTTCCTTAAACTATTTTTTTTCCTGAGTTTTGAAACTTGAAATCCTACACTAGCAATGATGTAGGGGACTTTACTGTTCTTTCTCAGGAGGTTCCTGATTCAGTGGGAATCTTGTTCCTGTTTATTTTCAAAGGAAACTCCTGAATGGAGGAGCTCATTCCTCAGGAAAGTGTGACTCTTTCTCTGTTTACCAATCTGGTTGATTTCAAAGAAAACCAAAGAATGCTTTGGTTTTGTCTTTTCCCTTCTGTATCCACTTTTAACTGAACATATTCAAATGTATTTTTATTTTATTTTTGGCAGTGATGGAGATTGAGCTCAGGGCCTCCCAAAGACCAGGCAAGTGCTCTACAATGGCGCGGCACCTCCAGCCCGAAGTGCTTCTCTTTGGAATCTTCCTTTCAGATACTCAGAGAGAGGAAATAACAGAACCAATTAATTCGCCATTGGCACCACTGCACATCTTTGATTCAGATCATCTCTCGGACTTCTTGGCAACCAAAGATGGCTGTTTATGGCCTAAGCGTGCTCTTCTGTCGAAGCAGCTGTTAGGTGAGCGTGTGCAGAGGTTTCGTCCCAGGGAGCAGGGAGATCCTGGGGCTCCAAGTGAGATGAAAGGCGCTTGGGGCACGCATGTGTGCTCTCACTCAGGAGTTCTCTTAAATGGCCAAATGGAGGGAGAAAAAGCACAGCAGGAACTACGCAACAGTTTACGAAAGTTTCTAAAAACGTCTAAATATACTTACCCATGACCTAGTTACTCAGCTATTTGCCCACAAGAAATGAAAACACATGGCAACCAGAAGTAGAACACAAATATCAGAATAGCTTTAGTAAAATTAGACACAGCCCAGGTACTGATCAAGACGAGAACAGATAAGCGACCTTGACATAATTATACAACAGAGTGCTACCAATGATAAAACAAACTTACTATATGGATACACATAACACTGTGACTCTCAGTAACACTGTGC
>PVKN010015230.1:0-18637 GCA_004027915.1 Capromys pilorides
TGGTTCCACCTCAGCAGTAATTCTGCCTGTGCTGTAAAAACAACTTCATAGTTTCAAAATAACAAAATACCCTCGGAGGGGAGGGAGTGCACCTTTGCAAAGTACTGACAGCCTGCAGCACATCCTATTGGATCACTGCAGTTTTCAGAATTAAAAGTTGCTTTCTTCGTAGCCATACATGGTGTTACAATTAACTATGCTCTGTTCTTCTAATTGCCCATGCATTGATTAGCACACATGGAGGGAAGGAGGTTGGCTGGTTAAGGCAGCGTCCTCAATCTTTCCACTCCCTCAATGCTGCATTCAGGAGCACAGAGTTGCAGTCAAGCTCTCTGTAAGAACATTTAAGCCATGGGTCCTCTGGGACATCCTTACTAAGCCACAGACTTTTCACCAAGTCAAGGACACTCACAAAAAAGAAGTGAAACTCATCCACGTTGGTCTCCAGTGCTTTTACAGGACATTAGCAGCCTCGGCAGCCACTACCTGATGCCTCCAGAATGTGTGTGTGTGCAATTACAGAAGCTGAAATCTCCATGTGACAATTCCACTGGAAATTCAAATGACTGCATTTAGTCAGTTAGCAGGCAAAGGGGATTAGAACCGACCAATAAAAGGCCCAGAGGGCATGGACTTCAAGACTTCAAGAAAAATCACTGACTTCAGAGCATATACTTTGAGGCAAGCACCATTAGGTTAATAGAAATCACTTTTACCTAATGTACTATCCAAAAGAAAAACTGGGAGTTGATTGTTTAAAGCACTCAAATAGGCAGCTTGTTCTCAGGAGCCTGGTGTATGATGTGCTGGGTATCTGCTGGGGACCATTCTACCCACAGAGTAGGAAGGCAACACAACTCCTTGTCTGTTAGTGAGTACAGGTCACTAATGGTACCACGGAGCAGCCTGGAGAGCAGGAGCCAGGGATAGAGGGACCCACCAATAAATGAGGGGTGTCCAACAAACAGGGGGTCCCTACATTTATAAACGGCCCCTTTTACCATATAATGAGCTGGCTCATGTGCTGACTACCAAGAATATCCATGCTGCCCACAAGTTCTGTCTCTCTTTCCACATATGGCTCATGGGGTACAAAATAACACTCATCTCTCAAGCTCCCAAAGCCCAACGAAGAAACTCTAGGTTTTGCTTCTCAACCTCTCCCCTCTGAAAGCCATCTTCACTTGAGGGTCACCCTATGACACCATCTCCTCTCGATTTCAACTGAATTCTCTATAAACATTGATCCAAACTACTTTATATCCCCAATGCAACTCTTATGAATCCTTCCTGAAATGTTGGCCATCTGAAATGTTACAGTCTGCAAGAATTACTCCAACTTCCAGCAGAGAACTTTTTCAATGCTGGCAGGATCTGGCTGGCAGCCTTTTACTCTTAAACCATTTCAAACACCCATGAGCACCTGAGATCCACCGTCTTCTATCTGAACACTCTAGCTTAGACTTATCTCACTGCTAAAGAAATATTGTGGGACTAGAACCAGGAGATCTGGACTCAGTGTTGTCCCAGAGGCCAGATATATGACATCAGATGGGTGAAACTACCTTAGCTTGAGCTGCAGCTTTCTCTGCTAAACTTCAAGTGTTGATCTACATGAATTCTGAGTCTTTTCTTGCAGTACAATATTAACAAAGCCCGTAAGTACCCAGCACTGATCCCCTTAACACCCCACATCAACCAGGAAAAACTGACTATAGCCTTTGTCTCCAGTTCTGGGGTTGGCCTTGCGATCCTTATCCTGTCAGGAGGCCATTGACAAACTGACTGCACTGGTGCA
Source organism: Capromys pilorides (assembly GCA_004027915.1). Lineage (NCBI taxonomy): Eukaryota > Metazoa > Chordata > Mammalia > Rodentia > Capromyidae > Capromys > Capromys pilorides. The sequence continues at coordinate 1,799 of PVKN010015230.1, forward strand.
CAAGTTAAAACTCACTTCCCATTCTAGGATTAAATATAAGGATCTCTTGGCAGTCTCAACAATTTCCCAGAAGCCAATTGTGAGTGGACAGTAATACAAGGTGATTGACACTGCAGGTCTTTAAGACAGAGAATGAGGGGCTGGGGAGATAGCTCAGGGGCACAAGTGCCTGCCTGGAAAGTGAAAGGCCCTGAGTTCGATCCTCTGGGGGAAAAAAAAAATGATAGAGAATGAGGGCTTAAATCAGGCTCCAGTCCTTCCTCGTTATGTGGCTTCAGGCCAGTTACTTGGCCTCCACAAGCCTATCCTAGCATTTACCTGGAACCTGGGAAAATTAATGCCATCTATAACAGATGAGTGTACTCAGGATTAAATTAAGTAGTGTATGCCAGGTGCCCGGCATGGGAAGTTATTATCAGATTTAGTTCTCCTTGTTAATTCAATTCAGAGAGAAATTTTAGTCTTCACGGGTGTCCAGCCTCATAATTTAGCATGTATGCAGGCCTTGGGTCACAGGAGTCTCAAGCCCCAGCTATCAGGTTTCCAGGTACCAGACTGCAGCACTACCTACCCTGGCTCATCAGCCTGAAATTTCCTCGCCTCCCTAACACCTGCCTTTGCGATGACACAGTTATCATCCCAACTATTCCGGATGCAAACCCTGTGATCTCCACTGTCTATATCAGGACTGGTTAGCATTGGAAATAAAACTCAAGTGTGAAGTCAGGTTTCTAGGTAGTTTAGGCCCTAGATTCCAAATAAGAATTTGCAAACACTCCTACACTCGCACTGCGCTCATCTCTTCCCACATCGGAACAACAAATTTATGCCTCAGCCTGTGTGTTTGTGTTGCATGCATTACGCGTGTGTGTGTGTGTGTGTGTGTGTGTGTGTGTGTAGACTTTTTAAACCTCTCTCACAGCCCAGTCTGTACCATATTGTTATGGTTTGTGCATAGGTGTCCCCCCTTAGCCTCATGCAGTCATAGGGCAGCTTCTGGAATTTGTAACTGATTATTGTGGAAATGGGTGCTGTACCTCCCCTGGGGCAGGTGATCTGCATTTCAATGTAAGAAAGGAAGAGAAGTTAGCTGCCTGAGCTGCTGCTATCTCTCTCCCTGAGCTCTTTTGCTCTTAGCTGCCACCATAAAAGGTTGCTCTCTGCCATGTGCCCCTCTGCCTTGGAGCCAGCTGAATATGGACTGAAACCTCCAGTAACTGTGAGCTAAATAAACCTTTCCTTCCCTTATTTTGAGTGTCAGGTATTTGTCCCAGCAACGAGAGAAGAGTAACTAAGACACACATCAATATGCCTAGTGCCAAATTGGGCACTGAAGCACCACACTTATTTTTCAATCAGTGATGCCATGTTCTGACCAGCTTGAATAAGCTGCATAGCGAGCACACATCTCTCTTCAAGAAAGGCCTTTTACAGGCTGAAAACACGTTCCAGCTCCCACTCTTCCAGTGCTTGCTCTGTCATTACTAGCAGTGCTGGCTTTGTAAAAGGGAATTAGAGGAGAGAGGTCTCAGCTATCTGGGCAAATGTGTAGGAGCCCAGAAGCAATTCATCCTAAGTATAGCAGCTCTGCTGACCTACTAGACGACCTCAGAGAAACTGCAAGCCTCTTGAGGCTCTTCTACGTTGCCGGGCAGTAATTCTGGCCACCCCCGAGCATCACCGGAGGAGCAGTAAATACAAATGATTGTAATAAATAGAAAGCTGTTCTGAGAATGCTGATTAGTAGTCATATAAGGGCTATATAATAAATTCATTGTGCAAGGGCATCCTCAAACTAAGGGCAAAAAAATAATCATCAAATTTGTTTAAACGCTCCAGCCTTGTCAAAACCTATAAAGCAAAACAGATATATTTTTATATAATATTCCAGCAACTACTGCTAAGACTACTTACAGGAAAAAAAATCTAATCCCTGGATTGACAAAAATAAAGAACTAGACTTTACTTCACCCATGAAAAAGAAGCAGAAATTTCTTTTTGCTTTTGAGTGGGACAAAAACTTTAGGCTGATAATTCATTGGTTAGCAATCCTTTCCTTACCATCTTCTGAGAACAAATTTCACTGTTGTTTCTATAAAAGAATGGCATTCAGAAAAGTTCTATCCAAATTCCTTTCTTAGCACTGGATCCCGTGTTCCTTGAAATCTTGGGCCATGTATTTTGTGTTTGTTGAATGAAATCAGTGAATGATCAAGAAAATACAGGTGAATAATTGATAGATTTATGTGGTTAGAACAACTCTAGGGTAGAATGACTCAAGCTGTGAAATAAAACAAACATGCTAGCCTATGGGTATATGGTCATCAATTAGCCTATTTTCAGTGCTTTCAACATCAGTTTTCCAGACAATATATTTCACAATGAGTTGCTCTCTTGGTGATAAGAGGTATGAAAATGAAAGAAGAGACTATTGGAGAGGGTGAGAGAAAATATAGTTTTGATGATGATTGAATTTATGTTAGCTTTCACAAGAGTTTTCATATGTATTTTTTTCAGTATTCAAAGATGAAAATAAGCATTATAAAAAAATAAGAGAATACAAAAGTTACCCTCCAAAAACACCTCTTGGAAGCACATGACCCACCCTATAGAACAGTATCTATGCTTCCAGAAAATTTAACTTCTCATACCACAAATTTTAGAATGTGCTCTATAGCAGGAGAGAAGATTAATCATGGATATTTCTGTAAAAGTTATAAAGGCTGTACCAAAAACCCTCAGCAACTTAGTTTGGGTCTCCCACTGAGCAGCAGCTGACTCAGCATAAAATATTTTACTACACAAGGTAACCGCATTCAAAACCACAAGCATGTTTACAAAGGAATTATGATCATGTTATTAGTTATCCCATTCAGAACCACCACTTATTCATTCAAGAAAAAGCTAGAAGCTACTTCAGAAGAGCTGTGGGTGGGCTCCATGCAGGCAGAGGGTGGCACTATGGAAGCATCTCATGTTGTGTATTCTCTGCAAACAACCAGAAGATATTTCTCATTCAGTGAGTTTCTCACTAGATAAAATGGTCCAAAGGCGCAATCATGGGATGCTAGAGCCCTGGAATTTGAGAGCAGAAGAATGCTAATGATGGGAGGTGATGGAGCAGAACCAGAGGACGCACCGCGGACAATGCCCTTCGGTGTACATATTTCTGGCTGATTTCCATTTCTAGACAATTCTGTCTATAGCAACAGGAGCAGAAACGACAGATTCGCCCCAGCGCTGCTTACACATGCCTCGTTAACCAAGCCAGAAGACCATGTCAAAAGTTGGGGGCCCTGAGAGAGATTTGTTTCTTTTGTTTCTGGTATAATGTATAAACTACCTGAGGAGAATGCAAATAGATGTATCTAAAGAGCTACATACATTGCTTTCTAGCTAACTCTCTTTCAGGGAAATCAAGAGGCACTCTGTAGAATGTGTGGTCATAGGCGGCTATGACGTCATGCTATTACTGTGGGCTTTACTGAGAATAAACACAAGTGAATGTTTTGTTGAATATCTATTTTTCTTTAAATGTTCCACATTATATCCAGTTTCTGTTGTTGACTCTTGTTCTCCACTCCAGCCACCCCAAGCCTCAGCTCATTCCCTGCATGGGCCAGGCTTTGATCAGAGTCCAGAAAGCACATATTGCTGTCCACTGATCTAGGCATCCTATTCCTTCTTTTCTCACCCTTCTTGACCCTTAGGAACCAGCTTAGGCAGCAGGGTCCTCATCAGAAAGATGAGGCATGGCTTAACGTATGGTAGGCACATTTGCCATATATTTCCTATATGCTGGTTAGGTGTTTATCTCGTGTGTAAGCTATCAGGTCCTGGACAACAAGGATCTGAGGCTTTACAGCCTAGTGGTTAAGAGCTCAGGTTCTAGGACCTAAACTGCCCAGACTGGGGCTGAATTCCAAGATTTATGAGCCGGGTGCCTTTGGACAAGTCCCTTAACATATTTATGCCTCCATTATCTTTTCTGCAATAGTACTATCACTTATGTCACTGAGTTGAAGTGAAGATTAAATGGGTTTGCATGTCCAAAACACCAAAAATTCTACAGTCTATCTAAGAGCTTACCAAGATTGCTTTGCTATTTTATTCTTGCTCCTGGTCATTATCCATTCCTTTCCATGCCATGTCTGCCCTCATGTGTACCACAGCCTAAGTACTCAGACTTTTGAGGAATGACCCAATGAATAAACAGACTCATACAGCAAGCAATAGAATTTTGGTAAAATTGCATCTTTCAAGAACAAAAGCAGCCAGGCATGGTGGCGCATGCCTGTAATCCTAGCACTTGGGAGGCTGAGGCAGGAATATCAGTGTGAGTTCAAGACCAGCCTGGGCTACAAAAGTGAGCTCAAGGCCAGCCTAAACTGCATAGTGAGACCTTGTCTCAAAAAGACAAAAAAAAAAAAAAAGGAATAAAAGCAACGAGCACATTCCAGTAACAGTGTGGTTACTGATTATATTGCATAAGGATAATCAAGGCTCAAAATAAAAACCTTAGCAGAGTCTATAATCCTGATCATATTCCAACTAATCAAAAAGATTGAATTATTTTCAGCACCATTTCCAGATTGATTCTCACACTGTATTCTAAATTCATCAAGAATTTGTCATTCCCCAGTGGCGCATAGATGGCAACTCTTCAATTGCCAGAATATTAAACCTATTAAAAGTGGCAGGATCTACCATGTCTGAATAGTCATTTTATTATATTTCAAAGCAAAGAAATAGCATTCTCTGAGTATGACCTTTTTGATTCCTCTTTATTTTACTTGTCTTTTTCGAAGTTTGTATGTTCACAATGGGCTTAATATGCTTCAGTTTCAAAGAACCTGAAGCAATCTCAAACTGCCCTTTGTGAAGTAGTTGCTGGGAAATCAGTGGGAGCTAGGAAGGGGACAGAAATCGAGGGTATCTGCACCATCCTCGCCAACAGACTCCAGTCAGCAGTATCACCACTGGCTTCTTGCCTCCTGTAGAGCACAGAATGTAGGCCATGCATTTGTTACCCAGTGCAGAGCCAATATTTGTCATTCCTGGGGATTCGTGCCCATGGCTGCTCATGCATTTGAGTCACACTACAAATCCAGAAAGGCGCGACCCATTTTCAGAAGTGCAAAAAGTTAGGTCAGCACCCACATCTGAGGTGCCAAGTCCTCCCTATGAAATATGGATGGGGCCCGTGTGAGGAGAAATGCCGGGACAAAGAAATCAATATTGTTCCATGACCTTGAACCAGCTTGCTCAGGAAGGATATTCTCATTCACAGCTTCATACCTTTAATTCTCCAATGGAAGAAAGGAGTCCTGCTCCATAGGCCCGCAGCTGCCCTTCTTGCTTACAAAGGCCAAACTCGATTGTGAAGAAGTAGCACTGGAAGAAACAAAAAGGGAACGCACGTGCCATGAACTGGTCAATAAACTCTTAGGTAGAACAAAAGGATATCCACAGTACAATGTTACTCTGTGCATCTCGTGCCTCTAAGATTGTCAGCCTCACTGTTTTTAAATCAAGAACATTCTTTGAAAACTATTCCTTGGCCTAAGTTTAAGACATATGAGAAAAATATTAACTGCTAAGAATTTTATGCTTCCTGGCTTCATAATTCCTATGGGTCAATCATGATCCTCTGCAGAAAAAAAAAAAGTAAGCAAATAAGTCAAAAGCAGACTTAGAAATGGATGAGCATATATTTCAGTGAAAACACCATAAGAACATACCACTGTATTTCCCAACTTATTTTTCAGGCACCTAGATAAGTTTACACCAATGTGGAAAATTAAGGTGGAATTCAGACCTGTCCAGCTGATTTTTATAATTTGTGTATTCATTTGACAAACATTTGTTGAGCACCTACCAGGTGCCAGTGCTTGCTAAAGAGCTGTGATAAACAGCATTCCCACCCCATCTGTCATGCCTCTTTACGTTAACTTCTCCCCTAACCTCTGGTCCCTAGTGACACCTCATCTCTGCCATCTTGCCTCTTTCAGAAGCTCAGATAGGTAGAAGCATGCAATACGGAGCTTCCTGAGTCTGGCTCTGTGATTCCACACAATGCATCAGAGGTTCATCAACACTGCTCTCTGTACGTGAGGACCCCTCATACTCTGAATATTGTCTTGGTGGCTTTTTACTCACTGTTGGGACAAAATATTTAATGCTCAAAATAAAGGCAGGAAAGGTCGATTTAGTTCATAGTTTGTGGAGGTTTCAGTCCACACTCCAAGGCAGGGTGGTACATGGCAGAGGGCAATGGTTCATGGTGGCAGAAAACAAGAAAAGGGAAGAAGAAAAAGAAAGCCTCGTTCCTTCCCTTATATGATATACAGGCTGCCCAGCCCAGAGCTGGTATAGCTCTCACACCCGTAATTCCAGCATTGGACCATGAAGCTACCAAGAACTCTAGAAGCCATCGCATGACTGCATGAGCCTTTGGGGGGACACCTAGACACCAACCCTAACATGTACCCTGCTCCCCTGATGTTGAATATTGTGTGTAAGCTGATGTAGGAGAGAGAATGTATGAAGAGTATAGCGCGAGAAAGTCACAGGAGGACACAAAAGAATCCAAAGAGGAAGTTTTTGAGTAAATTAAATAATAGCATCTGGGCTCAGATATTAATTTATTTTACTTACTAAATATCTGCACTGCATTATTTGCTTCAAAAAAAAACAGAATAGTGGTAAGCAAAAGGGCCAAGATAATAAGTATACACCTATAAAAGTATCAAAACAACAGTTTTGATCATTTATAATAAAATTATAAATATATATCTTTCCATCCAGATACATACATTTATGTGGACTTGTGTATCTATGCACACATGGATCTATACTGGCCTGAATTTTATCAGCTTCAACTACTACAGGTTCCCCAGGACATTAAAATCTGCAGTTGCTTCTCTCGGACTTAAGAAATCAAACTAGACAGACACAGAAATCGCTGCACAACTTACAAAACCCACCACGCTGTGGAGAAGGGCTGAAGTTGCACTATTTTTGTTCCAAGAGAAAAGCGAGAAGCTGACAGTGAGCAATAAAAACTGCATGGAATTAACACTGTCCTGCATTAGTGATGATAGGGCCCTGATGTGTCAAGAGCGAGAGAATTTCAACACTTCTGAGAGGGGGCAGAAAATAATTATCATTTCTAGCCCATGGCAGTGTGTTCTATTTTTATTTGGAGGTTAAGTTGTCCCTTGGTTCCAAGGGATTTTATTCATTTTTTAAATATGAGAATGATTCCTGATGAAAAGCAGTATAATGCCCTGCACCACGGAGCAGGCCCCCAGGGACCGGTCGTTTCCAGGTCATGAAGCGAACCTCCCGAGGCCGGCTTCTCTTCCTTGATTCACCTTCCAAGGAAGCTAAATTTGCAGCCCATCCTACCCACCTCATGGTCCACAGCACTGGCCAGCAGCACTCCTACACTGCTGTACCTTTCCATGCTTTTCCAGCACAGCACTGTCTGACAGCATGCTATTTCCTTATGCCTGATGGAGGCTGTTTATCACCAGTCTCCCTCTGTACTCTTTAGACATCATGGCAAAAAGCATCTCTTGCTGGTCTTTTAAAACTGAGGGTCTCAACTCTGACACTTAAGCTCCATAGCTCCTTGTGGAGGGAGGTTGCCCTGCATGTTGTGGATGTCTAGCCGCGTCTCTCGCAGCTCCTCGCTAGCTTGCTGGTAGCTGGTAGCTCTCCCATCTCCCTTTTAACAATCTGTCTGGCACCAGGCACAGGCAAATGTTCCCAGAGTGTAATTTTATACCTGGTGAGGAATAACTTCCTTATAACAGTATCTGAAGTATAATAAAGGCTCAATAAGTACTTGGTAGGTAACTAAAAGGTGAACGAATAAGATGACCTCTATATACCTGTATGACTCGGAAGGAAAAAAATGCACCAAAGACCTGATTTCTCATCTGTACTCTGCTTCTTAGTTACGTTACAACATACTTTCTGGGTTATATTTTTCCTGTGACATCCATCCATTTACCGTTTCATAACTTAATTATTATACAAACTCTTCCCTCTTTTTTTAGTGTGTGTTTTTTGTTTTGTTTTGTTTTCTGAGACATGGTCTTGCTTTATAGTACAGGCTGGCTTTGAACTCACTATGTAGTCCCGGCTGGCTTCAAACTCAAAATGATCCTACTGCCTCAGCCTCCCGAGGATCATAGGCATATGCCACCACATTTGGCTCTACAAACACTTCCTTTCACTATTTTTTGGTACCAGGAATTGAACTCATAACTTCATGCTTGCCAGGCAGGTGCTGTACCACTGAGCTATATCCTCAGCTACAAAACACATCTTGAGCAACTATTTCATTGCAGACTCTGTTCTAGATGATAAGGACATTCAATAAACAAAACAAAACACGCCCGAGTTCTATGAAGGTACGTGTTCCAGGATGAAACAGGCACTAACAACAATCGGACAGGATAATGGTGGGATGTACTCTATAAGGAATAAAACCATATGATGTATCGCACAGAAAGCAAAACACATGACTACACCAGACAAGGTGGTCAGATCAGAAAGATCCCCTCTGAGGGGATAATCTTTAAGTTTTAACCTGTTAAAGAGCAAAATTAAAGCTACAAAGCAGGAAGTAGGAGGATAGAACTTTCTCACAGGGGAAAGGGATCTAGAGATGGAGGGGAGCAAAGGGGGAAGAAAAGGAATTTAAATGAGCTATGCGCACACACCAACTCTACACAAAGAAGGCAAACATGATGTGCTGCAAATAAAAATATTTTAAAAGCAACTTTTCATTCAGTAGGAAAAGAGAAGGCCATTGTGTGAAGATATGGGGCAAACAGTGCCCGCAGCAGAGGGAGAGCAAGCGGAGAGGCTCTGTGGCAGCAACTGAAGGGCGTTTCCAGGGGCACCAGAAAGACTGAGATGTGGAAAAGGCATGTTCTGAGCTGGCTTCTAAAGGACCGTAGTAGCGGTGTTGCGAAGGATGGATGGGACGGTGGCCGGGTGGTGCCCCCAGCGGCGCAAACCTGCAGCCGTAGCAACTGGGAAGCTGCAACAGGCGGGACAGAGAGACAGAGAGACATACAGAGAGACAGACAGAGAGGCAGGCAGGCAGGCAGGCAGACAGACAGGCAGACAGGCAGACAGAGACAGAGACAGAGACAGACAGGTAGTGAGAAAGAAAGAGGAGAGAAACAGAGAGAGAGAGATGCGGAGAGACAGATTGTCAAATTCATATTATTGCCTTTAGCGAAATTATCATTTCTAATGCTCATTTATGGTCATTGTTTTATATTCTCCTTAAAAGAAAAAGGCCAACAAAAAGAGAGGAAGGGAAGGAAAGGGAGGGAATGAGGATGGGTGGAAGAAACAGGGAGAAAGGAAGGGAGGGAGGGATTGTAGAAGCCAATAACACAGACAGAAGTCAGAGGTAGTCAAGGGTGGCAGACGGCGAGTGGAAGAGCAACCTGGGCCAAGGACAGCGAGAAGGAGCCCGAGGCTCCAGTCCCACAGAGGCCCCAAGCACAGAGCCCTGCTGAGTGAGGCGAGCACACCTCAGAAACCTCACGCACAGCCCTTCAGCCCATCCCCAAGCCAACGTGCCCAAGCCGGGCTGCAAGGAAGAAAAGCAACCATACAGTCCTGGTAAAAAGAGGCTCAGAATCTCAACCTGCCTCTCCTCCTCTTTCACCAAAAGGAAAACTCAAGTCCAGGAAGAGGAAGCCACTGAAGAGGGACCAGTCCAGATGGTGACATTTAGGAGATCTAGGACTCGGTGTTTTAAATAGCTCAACGTCAACGTTTGTCATATGTGAAGGTTTCCAGATATTAAATTAGCAGATGCGCAATTTTTATTTACAACCAAATAATGAGAAAATAAAAGCCTAAGACAAAAGAAAACGAGAAGCTTTAGCATCATCTCAGCGTGCTCTTGGCTGGCATCCCTAATCTCTACTGCATTATGGTACATGACGCAACACCCTTGGAAACTTCACACTGAACACAGAAAAGTTTATTTTTAAAGAGAAAGTGCTGTCATATTCGGAGCTTCCAGAACACACACGTGCAGCCAGCTACAGGAGCAGTTAGGTCAGCTATTAAGTGCGTTTTTAGATTTCCTTATATACATCAGGGTATACATAATGCATGGTTATGATTACAATCTAAATCACAACAGGTGGAGAGAGCCTCCCAGAAAATCTGATGAGCCATTTGCACCCCTTGTGTGATATATATGGCCTATTTTAAAGGAGGAATTAAAAGGTTCACATCAATTTGACCAAAGCCTCAAAAGTGGGTCTATTACCCAGGGTGTCTCTAGTTAATGTGCTTCTAGAATCAGGCGAGCTCCGAGGGGACAGTCTCCGGGCATCTCTTCCCAGGGCTCAGAACGCTCCCTGGCTCCCTCCTCACCTGCAGTCCATCCAGAAACGCAGCCCTGACCCAGCTCCGTTTGCTCCTTCAATGTCTGCCTTTTGCTTTAGCGTCCTGAACTTATCAAAGAAAGGAAGCCACCAGATTCTGCCTCTGCCCTCTGCTGTCCCCTGAGCGGTAGACCTCTGGCTTTCAGGTGGTTTTCTGTTTGCAGCTTCCCGCGAAGGGGACAGATAATGAGAACTGGTGAACTGCACCTGAAACTCACCTTACGGGCAATATTTGAATTACAGACGCCCCTAAAGACCCCATTAGGTGACTGACTAGGGGCGCGGAGCGCAGCTGCATTTCTGCTGTCTGGCTAGGAAGGAGGTGACCTGGATGAACTCCCCGAAGACCCTGCACAGTTGAAAGATAACTAATTGCTCCTAGAAATTCTAAGCAAAAAACATTTGCTGTCTTCAGAAAATTCTCCAGATGTGGACCTATTATAATGCACTCCCTAGAGAGTTACCAAACAAATACCTCAGCTACTATTAAAAAAATAAAAAGTTAAAAAAAAAAATCCTGAATGTTTCTTATGAAAAATACCTGCACAAGAAAATTGCCAATTCTTGGCCATTAAAGTCCTTTAAACAGAAACAAACAATAATGTGAAAACTAGCACCTCACAAATTGAAGGGTATCTTTCATCAACACTAACGCTCATGAAGTCCAAATTTTACGTGTCACTAATAATATATAATTATTTATAAATATTCTTTCGGAGTATAATTACACACAGTCATTAACGGAGAACCAAAACAGGAATGATGGAGCAGACCTCTTCCACAGGAGAAAAGCAGAGTCATTTACATTTATACACTCATTAAGCAGAAGAAAGTCTGAGTGACACTGAAATCCAAACACGGGGAAAGTAGCTGGGGAAGAACGCGTGGGAAAGATAGGTCGCCCAATGCTGCCATCTTCAGGTGCCTGCTGGTAGTACACCACTCTCTCAACCGAGGAGCAATAAAGTAGTCGCGTATAGTGATTCACAAAAGTATTTTTGCGTTTGGTGTTAGGCGCCGGAAGAAGCTCTGGTACAGGCCCTTCCTCTTCAAGGAACTGGAAGCACTCCTCCAGATTCCCTAGGGAAGGATACTGTGGTTTCCAACCTCTCCAATCCACCGTGGTCTTTTAAATAATTATATAATCTCTTTCTGAGTGTCCTTCTATACATATTAATTGGATTAAAACGGAAACAAATTACAAATTACACGCTTGGGGGGGGGGGCGGAACTCCAAGTGCCTGACTTATTTTACTTTTTCCAAAAATATAAGCTTACAGTTAAGCTACATTTGATAAAGGCCTGAGTGAGTGAATGATGTATTTTCTATATGCCCTTTCCTACTAGCTTGAGCTCCTCGCATACCGGTAGGACACACCCTTAAATAACCACGCCTAGAATGCCGGCATCCACAGATCCAGCACACAGGCAGGAGGCAAGAAGTTAGAGAGGAGCTTGGAGGGCTCTCCCGGGAGTTCTTTCATCTGTGCATGAGGCATCCACGCATAATACAACGTTCTTAGAAGAGAATCCCACGCGCTTTCATTTACATCTTCTTTATCTGGTACAGCCCTCTAACTAAGCTTAGTTATGAAGCTCCCAAACCCAGAAGAGGAGGACAGAAAAAAAAATACCAAAAAAAAAAGGAGAAATATGTATTTGGTATTTCAGTAAATAATCAAACCTTTCCGTATTTGAAGTGAACACTACACAACAGCGACGCTAATACACTGAACAGTGTGTAGGGATGCTGAGCCAGAAGAACACCTGCTGAGTGTTCTTTCTACAGCAGAGTGGCTTTCTACACGCGTGTGAGGTGCACCGAGCAATGATCTCTCCACTGCATGGAGGGGAACTAATGCTAAGAGTTCAAGTGATTTCCTGGGCTCCACAGCTGTGGCTGGCGATTTGGGAATCAAACTCATTTCCAGCGCCAAGTCCAGCACTGTCTCCTTGTTAGCAGGTGCGCTTGTGCTGAAGGCAGCAACAGCTCCAGAAGCAGGAGACAGTGAACACCGTACACCCCTCAGATACCCCTGGCAACCCCACCTGCCCCAGCCCGCTTCCGCATCCTATCTTCCACCTCCTTTCAGCACCACCACCACTTCAGCAGGATCCAGCGGATAAAGGCTCCCTGCTGTAGAACTGGGGCCTCCCGGACAATGCTCCAACAAAAGATTAACAAGCATCTGTTCTATGAGAAGCCCTGTCCTAACAAAAGGATCAATCCCCGAGGGGAAGAATGCTACTCAAATATATTCTGACATCAGGAATCTGCCGCTCTGGTCAGCTCATATAAAGACTCATGAAAGGGTCTGTTTTTCACAACCTTCTTTTCACAGAGCTTTTGCTAAGGTTTTTCCATCTTCCTCCCAGCAACCAACGCGTCTAAGTACACACTGGCAAGGCGGTCAGAGAGGCCCCTTCCCGCTGGCCCCTCCACCACCCACCCTCAGCTGTCACTTCGACCTTCAGCTACAGTAGAATTTCAGGCTACACCGCAGCAAATGATCTGCCTTTAGCCAAGTTTCCTTCATCTTGATTGAATCACAAATGATAATAGGATTGGATCATGAATGAATGACGCTTGACAGCGGAGCAGGAAACTTTAGACATAAAAATAAACACTAACAAATGAAAGTGAAGTTAGAGTCTCTGTTGCTTGAACCCTGGAGGTCTCCGTGACTCGGAAGTGCCCCACCCACACACCTGTCACTCACTCCCAGGAAACTTCCAGGCAGACACCACTGTCTTTTGCCTCTTCATCCACTTAAACTGCAAATATTCCCAAGAGCCCCCCACGAAGCCCTATCGCACCAAGGTGTCAGCGGCCAAGACAATGCTTTGATCTGCTGAGCAAGAGCTCCTTCAGGGGACAGTGTACTGGGCTCCAGCTGGGGAGTGAAGGGGGCAGGTGTCCCCGGCTTCACTATCCAGCCCTGGGCTGCTTCTGTAGAAGTGTAGACATCAGAGAAACAGTTCTGCGACTTGTGGGCTGGTCTAGTGTTCTTTTCCCCACCAACATGACCCTGGACATCCTGGTGACACACACAGGTCCTGCCATCGCAGACCGCTCATGCCAAGTCTTGAACCCCTCTACCTTGGCAAAGGAAGCCAGTATCCAGTTGTTCACAGAGCTGGGAACAGTCCCTATGCAGATTCCACCTGGCCCAGTGCCTTTCTTATGGAACCAGAGCTGCACCTGGATTCAAGTCTTAGACTCTCTTTGAGCTTCTAAATGAAAGCCACCATAGCTCACTACAACCTCATACCACATTTTAAAAATTGTATTTGGGGGCGGGGGACAGGAGGTGTAGCTCAGTGGTAAGAGTGTATTCTTAGCACACACAGACCCTGGGTTCCATCTTTGCAGCAAAAACATATGCATTTTTTAAGACCTACTGCACTAACTTCTATCTGAGATTATAAACGTAGCTGAAGAGATAGCATGTCAAAGGCATACTACAGGAGGGATGAGAAAGATATTAATAAAATTCTCCTGATCCTACTGCAAACTTCTCACTCCATCTTGAAGCTGTGTTTGTCTTCGGTACAGGAAGGACCTGAGGCGTGCAGTGGGAGGTGAAGTGTTAATGGATCCTAGGCTCAGAGAAAAAGTAACATAGGTCCTGGCCTCGGACTCCCAGGCCTGAGCTTAAGGGGACCCCGATGTGCACCCTGGGAAGGCAGAGGTGAGTCAGACGGAAGTAGGTCCACATCTCTGTCTCCACTTGACTAGAAATGACACATTTTTTTCCAGCCAGTCTTGTCAGTTGGAAAACAATGACCCTGAATTCCAAAAGCAGCACACATTGTCTTAGGCTCTGAACAGCCATCAAATGAATTAAAATGTAAAACCCAGAGCTCTGAGAAAGCATTATGGCAAACCTTGTGGAAAATTGATCATCAAATATAGCAGAATCACTTATAGGGGGAAGAAAACGTCAGCAGAAAACAACTTTTATTGAAGAATACATCGACAGAGGCGATTTTCAGCAGCTCTGTCTTAGAATTTTTCTGTTTCTTAACTATTGCTTCTTGCATCTTTTTGGTTGCATTCAGAAATAAATGGATGATTTTTAAGTGCCCTCTGGCCATTTTAATTTTATTGCCCTTCTTCATCTTGTCTGGAAGCATCTTGACTTCAAAGCAGACCACCTGACTTACTATCATTTAACATTCTTGTCCCCACCTCAGAATTTAATGACACTTTCTAAATTGAAAGAGAAGAAGAGAAAACCCTCCCCCATGCCCCTCTGCCTTCACAGATTAACAAGATTGCCTGCGCTCATCTACAGTGATACCTCAGCCACCAGTGCACTTTAAAACTCTCAAGAGACCCACCGGAGATGTCCCCGTCTCCACGCTCAGTGCCAGGTCACGATGGCCGTGCCATAGACCAATCCCAACCTTCCTGTCCCTTTGCCCTATACTGATATCTGAATGTCTTTGTATGGCAGGAAAGATGCTGCATGATCTAGTTCCGTCCTTGGAGAAGACACCACAGCAACCCTGCTTCTTCCCTATTGCCCTCCCCCAGGACAGTGGGGCCAAGTGCACAGAATAACCTTGTTGCCTTCTGTCTAGGCCTTTGCACCTGTGTCCTCTCGCCCTGTAATGCTGTCATCACTCAACCCCTTCATCTAATTCCTGCCAGTCTCCCAGGTCAGGTGGCCCTTCTCACCCTCCCTCTGCCCAACACAGCACTGTGGATTTCAGCTGAAATCTCCAGCCTTCTACCCTGTCCCCTACAGCAGACACTGAGCAGCCTGAAATGAGAAACAAGGTCTGAGTTGTTCTGTTGTTGTCACTGTTGCTGTCCAATGCTTGGTCTCTTATCTCCTTGCCTGACGGATAGCAGGTGCTTAGCAAATATAGAACAAAGGAAAGGACAAAAGGGGTGAAGAAAGAGAAAGAGGTAGAAAAAGAAGAGAGGAGGAAAAGGAAGAAGACAGAGGGAGAACAGAAAGGAAAGAGGGCAGAGTTAAAAGGATTTGCCCATAGCCCGTGCCGATAGAGTCAGTGCCAACTCGGACAGGTAGTCACTAATCTCAGCCAATTTTTCTACCATTGGATTTTGAAAGGAAGACAACTCCTCCAGTGGAAGCCACCAAGTGGGTTTGCATTCCAGGTTCGGAAATGGCTCTGCTCTTTGACCCCACTGCACATCCCCAGGACCCTTCCAGGCCAATAAGGAGGGAGGATCCTTGCCCCAGCCCCAGCCCACACCATGCAGGCCTTCGGGAGTCAATGAAGCTTGCTTGGCAGCTGTGTCCTAGTCACAACAACCTTGTGACAAAGTAGCTTCCGTTCTCCTCCTCCTCCTCTTCTTCCTCCTCCTCCTCCTCTTTCCCCTCTCCCTCTTCCTCCTCCTCACTACAAGCAGTTGCTTTGAAAACACACTGATTATGACAACTAGATCCTCATCCAAAAATGTCAGAGTGGGGAGGTTTTTCAGTTCTGTGTTTCTGAAAGCCCAACTAAAACCTGGCCAGGCAAAATGTCAACTAGGCGGGGTGACGATAGGCAGGAGTTGGGAGTGAGTCACATTCCAGCACCCAAGTGCCTCACAGCCTGCTGCTTGGAATTAACAGCTCTGAGGAATTCCTGTCAGCACCGCCCCCAGACCCTCGCTTGGCCAGCGCTGCCACACCAGATCAGACAGGCGCTAATGTCTCCTGCAGAGAGTCTGTGAGATGTCCACCTATCCCATTCTGGGCTCCACTGGATTCCAGGACTCTAAAACAAAGGCATTATGAATACAAATAGGCTTCTCCTTATGCCTTGTGGACCTGCAAGTATTTTGAGTTTCTCAAGTCAGAAGCTCATTGTATATTCAGCAGTATTACTCCTCGGACCCTGGCCGCAGAGCGAAGGGCTCAGTGTAACATCTCTGTCACAAAGTGGTTCACAAGATGGCTCTTCTTCTAAAAGCAACCCCATCTTTTTTGCTGAACTTATTATACAACTAGCGACCTTGAAAGGGCTAAGCTTCACTGTGAACACGGGGACGCACACACACGCACGCACGCATGCACGCACGCACGCACTCACGCACGCACGCATGCACATACACACCTTCTTCATACCGGGGCCTGGGCCAGCATTCCACCTATAGCTGTTTCGCCGCCGCCTAGAGGACCTACTTAGGCAAGTGCTATCACTTGGGAAACGTCCACAAGCAGACATTTACGCCCCAAGCAGGCTGAGGCTCTTCGAAAGAGAAGAAAGCTGATGAACTGGTGAGCAGCCCTCAGTTATTCATCCTCGGGCCTGCCCTGAAATGTTCTGCATCAAATCACACACTCTCCCCACACGTGATGATTTTAAAGGTCAGCTCTCCAGTGCTAATATGAAAAATGAGAGCTCTGCTAACTTCCCAGCGAGCTGCGGGTCGTCGCTGCCA
>PVKN010015231.1:0-18638 GCA_004027915.1 Capromys pilorides
AAACTTGTTCTTCCCAGAGTTTTCTAAAGGAGGTGACAGACTTCCTAGACTACTGCTAGATTTAGCTCTTGGTGGTTGGAGGATTAGAAAGTGATTTTGGTAGCAATGATGGTAGTGAAGCTTCTGCAGAGAGATGGATCTGGGAATCAAAGATGCTATCAGGTATTGGACACTTAATAAACTCCCCAAATTTGCTTTCACCAGGTGTAATTCTGCAAGTACCCAGAGTCCACTCTCGTCTTTCTGCCAACTAGCATCTCTTTCATTCTCTCCACCAGGTCTGCCCCTCTAACTGGCTTTTAGCAGAGGTAACATGCTTCTTGGTATAACCCAAAGTCCCGTTTGCTGCTTGATCTCAAGCTCCCAAAGACTAGGCTTTCTAGGAATATTTTTGCTGGTGTACTCTTATAGAGAACAGTGCATAGAGCATGGGAACCATCTGTAAGCATGTGTTGGAGAAATCATTGAATTTGAGTTAACTTGATAACTTTGAAATTTCTGACAGCCAAAGAATCTCTCTTCTCTGAAAAAGACAAGCCAGGCTTTGGGAGACAAAACAAATTTCCATGCCAAAATTTTAGGTTATATTTAATTCTTTCAAATCACCAAGTTCTAACTGGTCAAGCAGTGGCCGTGACTCATCTGGATGGCTGACACTGACAACAGCTCTACAAAGTACTGTACATGGTTTCAAGGTAAATCCTGAGGGGATTTGACTGACCTTGGGAGATACAAAAATTACATGCTCTGTTATACAGGTCTTGCTTTAACTTGCCCTTAACCACCCAGCAGCAAAGTTTAACCACGAGGCAGAAAATGTAAAGCTAGATTAGTATGCTGAGCTGTAAAAGGCTTAAATCAACAGCTTGCGACATTGCCAGTTCTGCCAATAATCCATTGCGATTATGTATACACTACCTTCTATGGACTATGTATACAACTACCTTCTCTTAGTTCAATGAGAAGAAATTTTTTGTACCAACAATGATTTAAAAAATTAGCATGTCTACATCTTGTGCTCTGTGTAACTACTACGAGGACAACAATATGCATTGTATCAATTATTGGGAATGTACTACTAACATGTTTCTGAAAACGTCACATTGTTATTTCTTATTAAAAGAAAAAAATCACCAAGTTCTGTTCCTTTCAGGAGAAATGCCACTGTCTGCTGGTCCTGCTACATTCTCAGTTCCTACTGAATGACTCAAAACATTTTTTTTCTTTTGGAAGGATAGAAAAAAGTGGGAGAGAAAGGAGAAACTTATTATTTTATTTTTTTCTGTTGTTTTGATATAATTCTGTACATTGAACATCACATGCATTTTGAACTTTGACAACTAATGGAAAATGTATCAAATACATAATACTTATGTCAATTTCTTTATCAAGTTTTGTTTCATCTACTGATTTGGTAACTATGCCTTCACTGCCATCATTCAAGTTTTGGTACAGGAAAAATAGTGTTCATAAAAATATTTTGAAAAGTCATTTTTTCTACAATCCAAAATATAATACTTATATTTACATTAAATATAAATATTGATTTCTACTTATACACATTGTCTTTACTTTCTACATAGACAAAACCCAATTCCACAGAATTAATACAAAATTTAAAATGGCAAATTTCCCTTTCTCACCTTTAACTTACAAAATCTCAGAACAATTGAGAAGAAATAAATTTCTCTTTTAAAAATTGGTTTAGTTGGCTGGGGAGATAACTTAGTGTTCTACCTGTCTGTCTGGCAAGCACAAGGACCTGGCTTCATTCTCCAGTACTGTGTGCCATTCTGGTCCCGGAACCCCAGGCACATGCCTGTAATCCCAGCGCTGGGAAGGCCGAGACAGGAGGATCACTAGAGTCCAAGCTGTGTAGTAAGACCATGTACCTCACAAGCAAATACATAAGATATTTTAAAAATGGCTTAGTTCATTGATACGTTAAAAACATAAAAATGAGATATACTAATGAAGTTGTCTTGATATTTTGATATATTTTATATATTATATCATTTTTAAATCAGAGTACACATTCCTATTTTCTTATCTATTATTTCTTTATGGGTACAACAATTAGAATCATTATTTTACTATAAGGTTGTTATCTACTGTGCAGTAGCACACCAGGGGAATACAGATGGGGGCCAGGATGCCACGATCTTCCCTCTGGTCTTGTACACTTTAGATTCTGACGATGTCATATCAGCCTTTAACCCAGCAGGGTCTGAGGCCAGCCAAGCAAGCCAATGCATTCTCTTTGGCTGGGTTTCTGTCTCCTTTGTCTCCAAAGGAGACAACAGGTTCTCTTTCACATACAATTTATCCTTCCTACCTTTTCTTTTCTCTCGCCTTCCCCAACTCAAGGGACCATCTCTCTCTTTTATAACCTCAGGGAATTTACAATATTCCCTATTATTTAGCTTAACCTATTGTGTACTTTATAACAGTGGTTTTATGCGCATGATTGGTTTTTTTAATCAATAAATTTCAAAACATGGAAAGGAGGATCATCCAATTCCTTTGCACACAGTGGTTGTTTAGTCAGCATTTGGAAATGATGGTTACTGACGGATTCATGGAAAAATCCACATGCCAATGAGCTAATGGATTCTTCATTCTTCTGGCTCACATGTTTAGTTCATATTTACTCTGCACTTGGTAGCATGATATGAAATTAGCCTGAAGATGCACACTACCATCTTCAGAACTGACACGGATTCCTGGGCCTGAGGGTCTGGGAGAAGCTGAGGAAGGGGGCTTTGGAAGGCCCAGTTCCTGGATCATTTCTTGGTCAAAGGCAGCACACAGCTCAGCCTGGTGGAGAAAACACAGATGAGAATTCTCTGTGTTTAATATCTGTCATTAAAATGACAGCAATAAAGCCTGAAACCCAAAAAGGGAAAATCAGCTGGGTCCTTATAGATTGTTACAGCCAAGAGCAATAAAAACTAAATCAATCACAGATCGTGGCAATAGATAATTTAGCGAGTACTGGAGATTAAATGAAAGGACATTTCCAGCACTCTGTCCCCACTGTGGAAGAACAAACATGCCCTCAGAATTTAGAATGGCTGGTTGAATAGTCTAGGACGAAGGTGGGGGAAGAAGGGAAAATTATTTAAATGAGATTTAAATTGCTTTGTTTCCTTATTCCTCCAAAGGTTGCCTTTGTTGTTACCCTGAAGTATTTTATCACCAATATTTCTGACACTTCATGGGTTTCTCGGGATTTCTACCCTTGTTCGAAGAGAGGAAGGTGGCTCTCTTGAGCATAGGCATATAGTCTGAGCAGCTGGAGTCCAGTGATCAGCTCCTCACCAAGGCCAGTTGTGGAACCCAGGCAACATGGAGACAGGCAAAGAGCACCTCCAGGAGCCGGGAGATCTCAGCTCCAGGCCTGTCTCTGGCTATCAATCACACATCAGTAAATCTGGGCATCAGAAGTTTCTCTGGCAGAGGGAGAATATTAGACTCAATGACCTCACAGATCTTATCTAGTGTGAGACCCTCTGATTCAGTTTTAAGTAATAAATAGGAAGAACAGAGTCGCAACACCATAGCCTCCATCCTAACAATTTTGGCTATCAGACTAAGCAAAAACCCTGGATATGGGTCCTCCTGAACCCCACCTCCCCCAGAAAACTTAGAATCTAGAATTGATGGATGAACAAACAACTCCCAGGCAGTCTTCCATTCTTCCTGGCTTGGAGCTAATTCATGTCAGTGTTCCCAAAGTGGGACAATTTTTCTCATGTCAAGTACAATATTGCCTCCTCATTTGTGCTAATGTACAAGAAATCTCTGGGTTCATTTCTACTGCTTGCTTTCTCCACAGACATCTGCCTAGCATTTAGTTCCTGCTCAGGGAGTGTCCCTGGGATGTTAAGCTGCCTTCCCCCTTACTCAATACAGACTATTCTCTTTGTATTACTACATGTGGGAAGAGAGCCTTGCCATTCTTGGGAGAAGGGGATGAGGCCTTTGAGTATTAAAACTAACTAAGCAAACAACAAAGGCAAACCACAAAATCCTTGCTCCTGCTGGCATGAATCACTGAAGCAGGCCTGGTCAGTTAAATCCAGGTGAGTGAACTTAGATGTAGAGTCTGTCATCTGTGAAGTGGGACATCCAGGTGACAGTAGGCTGCATCACCCATCAAGAGGGCAAGAGTACAGTGAGGGGGAATCGCAGTGACTTTGTAGAGCATGCCGCATAATCACTGAGTTTGAAAACTCGATCTGAAAGGCAATTCTAAAGGCTTAAAAGCATTTCTTTGGATGTGAAATAAACACTATTTAATCAAGTATTGCTAAGGGATATTGATGGCCTCTTCGCAGAACTTTATGGAAGGAACACAGTTGAGGGACATAAAATAATAAATAGACTTTCAGATATCCTGCCACTCATTCCTCGCTTAAGAAGTTGACATGCTCCCAACAGGCTTTCTGTTCATGTGGAATCACTTGTCTCCACCAAATGACACGTGGAATCAAGTCTCATTTCAAATGTCAGGATTTGCTAGCACTTCCCAGCAAACCGCATCATCCATTCACAGAACCCATAATAATGGCAGGATGTGTTGAATACAGCCAACTACACTGGGCACATTACATACATTACATGCAGCATATTGCTGCACCACACATATTATCTTGACTTGCCCTCTCAGCTGCCTCAGGAGCCTGGGACAATTATTCTCATTTTCACAGAAAATGGAGATCTTAAGAGGTTGACTCAACCTGCCCAGTGGAGCCAGGGCTCCAACTCATGCATCCTATGACCTGAACTTACTACAGTGTGGTGATGCCCTGGTCCAGGTCACCCCTCAGGAAGGGGTTACCACTCTTTGCTTTTGGTATACTTTTTCATGACCCTATCATTGAAATGCCACTTAGGCCTCTTCCGCCAACCTGACTCCAAGCCTCCAGAGACCGAGATTCTTCTTTGTTCGCCATCACCTTCCCCTGCATCCCCAGCCTACAGCTGTACAGCGACACAGCGTGCACCTCTCCAAGCCTGTTCTTCCATGGGAACAAAATGCCCAGCCTACCCTGACTTGGTTCAGAACTGTCCTTTTGTCTGTCTTCTTCTCTCTGCTGAGCTGGAAGAAACCCAGAAGCAGGCTGTATGAAGCGATTAGGCCTTGTGTGTACACACAGCTTCAGCTCCACTGAGTTACAAAGCCAGTTTATTATCTTAAGAAGTGGATCTGGTTTGGCCTGAGTTTACAGCGCATCTGCCTCCCACTCATTAGATGGGCTCCGGGGCTCAGCTTACACCGCATAAACTCTGCTGGTATGTATACAATGCCTGCAATATGGAGGAGGCTAACATGTGTTGAATACATCTACTACGTCTTAGGGCTCTGAAGGTCACTCACTAAAGTAATGTATGGTGCTAGTGTTGGTGGCTGAAGGTCAAGTCATCCTGCTTTTCATAATGCATAAACCTGAAACTCACTCAGACACCAATCATATGACCTAAACCTTGGAACAAATATTTTACTAAGTAAATCAGTGAGCATGCTGGCATTTCTATTAACCTTCAATGCACTGCTGACAGAAAATGAATAATGATAAATAATAACTCAAGCCTGTAAATCATGCTTAGCATCGGAAGAAAAAAAAAATGCTTGTGTGTGCTACCATCTGTTAGGAGGAGAACAGGGACTTGGAGGGGGAGGTGGGGGCAGGGAGGGCAGCTTGCTTTGGCTGAGGTAAGCACCTTTTGGATTCAATAAACTGACCAAGAAAGGGTAAGCCACTTCCAAACAGGACCGATGGAGCGAGGAAAATCCCCTTTCCTCCTGTCTCCTGTTTGATGGGCATTTGTTTCTGAGATTTAGCTGCCACTCTTGGGTGTTTCCTTTTTTTCTCCAAGTACTGCCTTGTTGAATCTGTTTCTATTCTGTTTGCTGGGTTCCCGGTGCCCTCTCACTTAGCAAAGTGCTTGAGGGGTGGGGGGAAAACCTGTCTTTCCCCCACCTTGGAACACTTAGTGACATTCCAGTGGACAACTGGTCTGCAGCTTTCAGCCCTTCTTAGGGCCATGCCTGCAGAGTGAGGACCTCAGCAGCCTCCAGTGCAGAGCAATGCCCTGTGATTCTCTTCAAACAGAAGTGACTTCCACGTCTATCAAGTGGTGTGATACTGAGGTCTCCACTGAATGGTTCTATTAAGAGAAGCCCTCAGCACTCTCGGGTGAGAGAAATCCTAGATGCCGACACTAGGCATCTTAGAGTCCCTCTTTCTGGAGTTGAGAGTGTGCACTTGCTTTTCTCCCATCTCCTCCTTTTGCCTTTGCCTGAAACCAACACTTCCTAGGTGAGCATGGTCTTCTAAGCATGCTAGCTGAGAAACACAAGCATGCATGTGCTGTGGTCCAATTCCTTAGAATCAAAACTCACCCACAGCAGATTGCTATTTCTGTGAGCACCCAAGCACCAAGGCAGCTGTGGCCCCAAGTCACGGAAAAGTCTAACCAGAGGCCACACGGAATCTTTCTCTTTTCTAAATGACCTCAGACTGTCCTGACAATAGCGTGCTCCAAAGGAAGCCTCAGTCCCCTGTATTTCTTCTCTGTGAGACATGCAGAGCCCTGTTCCTACAAGGGTACCAGCTCATCAGGCTGATCCTAGTGTGTGGCCCCAAGGATTTATTCCTGCAGGCTACTTGGTCAGTTCAATGATTCTTTTCCTTAGGAATTTCATAACCAAAGACAGAATGCATTCTTTTCTTGCCTGCAACATGACTCTTTTTTTTTTTTTTTCAGGGCCAGTAATTTAGTCACTTTGTGCCCTTTGAGATGAGGCTTACGCTAAATGATAATAAATAACCAATATAAGTAGAAGAAAAGTGTGAGTAGTTTTAGGCTAAAAGAAGCTTTGGGTTTTGCCTTTCTTTTATTTCCTGTTTGGGAAATGAGACCTCAACAAAGAAATGACAAAACAATGGAGCCACACGGTACTGAGCTTGCACCAGGAAACTTGCTACATAGTTATTTCCAGGCTGGGACACTCTGGGCAAATCACATCTTCCCCTGAGCCTGAGTCCCGTGCAGACTATCGGCCTAACACTGGGAATTCGTGTGATAAGCATCTTCCTCGATACCACTCCCCGGTTCCTTCCTTTCCTCACTTTTGTTAATTAGAAGGGAAAATAAATGAAAGAAAAAAATAAAAGGAAAAGCAGAAAATTAGCATTTTCTCAGCTGCACATTTCAGTTATTAATATGGCAATTCACAGTAATGAAATTCACAAAATGCAAAAGGTTTAAGGTTTGCTGGGCAGGGTGAATTCAGCCACATGGTATACGGCTGGAATTTCAAGGTGAGGCTCATTATGCAGAATGCGCAATGTGGGTAGGCTAACAATGCCATAAAGCCTTCACTTGGGCATTTCTTGACTTTAATGTTGCATTACTGTAGGTTTTGGGTTTTAATATGCTGTATAAATACAGAATACATATTTGTAAGTATAGCCGCTGTGAAAGGGAGGACTTTTCCGTTTTAAATCTTGGGCCCAAGTCTGTTTGCTCTCTGCTTGACTTTGTTAGAAAGCAGGTGGGAGAAAGTAGGGCAGGGTGGGTTACCTAGGAACAATCCTCATTTATGCCTAAATCCATTATGAAAGGCAGAGGCTGGCTTTTTGCCCTTGCTGCAGTTTGCAGAGGATTTAGTAATGGAGGCCAAACGCCCCTGGGAGGAGAGGCGTGAGGATAAAGAGAGATTTTGCTTGGCTCATCCCTGGCACCTGCCCAGTCAGCTCTGCTCGGTGGCCTCTGCACAGCCCCTCCCCTGCCTTTGCTGCTGCTGGTCAGGGCAGCAGCCTGCTTTCTTTCCTCTCCTTGTGGCGCTGTTGCTCCTGTGCAGCGGGAGTCTCTGGGTGACAGAAACTATGTGCACCTGATGAGTCCCTGGCCGTGTGCACTACAGGATTTGGATTTGCTGTGCTGAAGGGTTTGGCACCCTCTGAGGTTATTATAATGAGACGATAACCTCATTATCTCCTATCGCCTCTGCTTTCCTTTGAGAGATGATTCTAACATACCATAATCACCCACTCTATATCTATCCAAGACTGACAAGGTTGTCACCAATCTCTCTATGTGACAGACTAGATGATGCCTTCCATGTCCATCTCCTAAGGTGTAAGACAGTAGTGCCTGCCTGCAAGGAGCTCTCAGTCTGCCATGGAGGGACAGTCCAGCCATGAGTAGCACTCATTCACTGGGAGGAATGCACAATAAACACTCGTGAATGGGGGCTTCTGTCTGCCCTGGGAGCAGAAGTCTTAATAGTGAACCAAAGTGTGTGGCACATTCAAGGACTATTAAGTAGTTTGTTGAGACTCTCACCTGGGACAAAAGGGGAGTCAAAGTAGAGATTCTTGAGAATGGAAAATAGGTCATGGCTAGAGTGCCAAGGACACATTTAAATCTCTGTGGGGACTAGAAAAGGACTTGTTTCTGAAAAGAAGTCACCTAGACTTCCCAGGACCCAGATCCATTTCAGGATACTAGACCTGAGGGTAGTTTTGGGGTCTGCTGTGGTCTATGTGTTGTCTTATAAAGAGCAGGCTCTCCTTTCCCTTTCAGTGAACTTGTCCTAAAACTCAACGTTGCCACCTTTGGTGGTTTGCACAAGGTTTAGCCTTGGTGTCCTAAGGACATATATTACGCCCCTGATGTGTTACCTGGTATGTGAGTCCATTCCGTGCCGCCATAATAGGATACTTGAGGCTGAGTGACTTACAAATCAAAGGTGTTTATTTGCTTCATGACTCTGGTGTCTACAGGATCCGAACTGCAGGGCACCAGCCACCTGCCTGTATCATAATGCAGCAAGAAATGGAAAGCAAGCCAGCAATGTAGAGAAGGAAGAGATGACACTGTAGGACAGGAAGCAAGAGGGACAGTGGAGGCAGCCAAACTTGCTTTACAAGAACCCATCCTGCCAAGAACTAATGCAGTGCAATCTGTGAGACCAACCTGAATCACCTCCTGGTGTGGTGCCTTGGTAACATGACCGCCTTCCACGAGGCTCCACCTCCTCAGGATTCACTGTCCTCACCCTGACATAGTGAGCGATGCAACACCCTGCGCAGGAAACCATGGGGAACATGCTCAAGCCATAGTCACATTGCAGCACCTGGGAAAGAAAACATGTTCTAATGTCTGCTGTCACAAAAACTACCAGGTTATACATCTGGGCATCAAGAGCAAGGGGAAGATGTCACATCCCCCCAAAGATGAAAGGAAACCTCTTGAGGAGGATGGAAATATGGTTCTAGAAGCAAAGACTGCCATCAGCATGGCCACAAAGAATACAGGCCCTCTCAGCGCTCCTCCTGCCCAAGTCTGTCCTGAGGCCCTTCATTAAACCACTCTGGGGAGCGTGTTTGTGTGCCCGCATGTGCTAATAGGAAGGAAATTGCACTCTCAGTGTTGGTGTACAGAGGAGCTGGCCAGTACATTAGCATCCTGATCTGACATGGCTGTCAGAAAAATTATCCATGACCCAGAAGGGGCCACACTAAAGGTGATTTATCCTCTTACTTGGCTTAGCTTGAGCTCTCCCCCGAGAAGGCCTTGCCAATTAAGCAAAAAATAAGGCAAATAGCATGTGTTGTGGTGCCCGGTGTTGACTGCTCCTCCAGAGATATCTACAAATTAATTTTCTCACTGTAGCCCAGCTCTGTAACCAGTTCCAAAATGGAAACCTCAGCGGTTTATCTCCTTAATCGCTCATTCCCTCTTCATCCACCTTTCTCCAAACAAAATTAAATCATTTACCAATGATTTTAATAAGCACTAAAAAGTGCAATGAACCAGATAATGAAGAACTCATATTATTTTCTTCATCTACTTTGTACTTAATTATTTTGTATGCTGCCGTTGCAGGCTGCCTTCCTGAGACTTCTGCCTATATTAGAATTTTTGATAAATGTTTCATTTGGTTCCACTGAAAGATGGTAAACATCTTGATTTGAAAGGCGGACTGTGTTCTGTTAGACTATCAGTGACAGCTTTGAAAGTCCATGTCCAGCACCAGCCATGCCCTTTCTGGGAGTTGATGTCACCAAGAATGGTCTCTTCTGGGAGACTTTGAGTCTTGGCTGACATTCAATGGCAAGCATAGTGATATTGAACTGGACCCCTCCAGGACATGGCTATGAATCTTGGGTGAAGGTCTGTTTATCCCATGCCATTGTATCCAGAGAGTTTTCTGGGGATTCCCATCTAAGAATTTGCCTTGAGTCTCAGAGGAGGTTTTGAACTTGGATTCCTGAGCAATGCCAGGACTGTTAAGATGCTGAAGAAGCCATTCATGCATTTTTGGTTGCATGTGGGAATCTTATGTCATGTCAGGTAGGATGACAGCCTTATTATTGCATTTACTTGGAAATTTACTATGGCTTAAGATGTGATTAGCGGTCAAACTGATCTTGATTGTCAACTTGGTTGAATTCAGTGGCTCATGGAAAAGTGAGTGGACTATGCTGGCCCAGACCCCATCAGTGGGTTGACCCCCACTGACTCCATAATGGGCCACAAAGGGGGGAGACTCGTTGGAGGAATTGAGTCGTACAGGTGACCTGTAACCCCACTGGAGGATCCATAGCTTGTCTCTGGCTTCGTCTCTGGCTCTTTCCCTGCTTGCTGCTTCTCAGACGCCATGAATGGAGCAGCTCTCCTTTGCCTTGTCTCTCACCATGATGCTTCTGCCTTGCACTCAGCTGCTCATCGACTGAAGCTTCTAAAACTGTGAACCCAAATAAACCCCTCCTCCTTTAAATTTTGATTGACAGCAATGTTGTCCTAGCAACAGGAAAGTGAACTAATGCCAACACTCAGAGTAGAACGGGATTGGAGCAACAGGGTCCAGAGGCCAAAGTTTTAGGCTGCCTGGCAGCTAAGCATCTCTCCATGTACCAAAGGACTATTTACAAATTCTATGTAGGATGTTCAAAACTGTTCTATGACCTGTGATGTGTATATACTGCATACGAGAGCTTAGCCATGTGTTCTTCCTTAAAATCCTTCAGTGACTTCTATAACAATTGTTGAGTATAGGCTGAGGAAAGTACGCAGACAGACAATCAAGAGAGGTCTGCCCTTACAAACTCTGCATCCATGTTTGTCAAAGGCAAGCTGCTACTCGGCCTGGAGAATTTAAACAGCACAGATGCTAGAGAAGGTACAAAAGCCGTGTTACTTTTTTTTCCAAAAATGTCCTATCTTTGTTTCAGTGAAAAGAAAATGCAAGAATGTTTTGTAAATATAAAAACCAGTCTCCAAGTTGAAGCAAGAAGGAGGCCAGAGTAATTAACTTAGTTCTGTATAGGACACTCTTCAAGAAAAACATGTCTATGAGAAGTCAATATGACCCTGTGTGGAATGTCCTTGAGGTTGGGATCACAGGGGTGCCCCTGGAGACTCTCAGTACACAAGCTCTGTAGTGCTTCTGGAGCAAGAACGTGTGAAGAAGGGAGCAGGCATTTGCCCCCACGAAAACAAGCCAGGGGTGTGTGTAAGAGCAGAAGTAGAATATCTGCAGGACGACTCCCTAAACACCCAAATCTTAAGGAGAAATACGGACTGGAAGGCAGGGAAATAATGAACTCATCTCTCCGTAGAATCCCCTGGTAGAAATCCGTGAGTCCTGGACCTAGCTGCGGATCCTGGCACGGACAGTTCCCGGCTGGGAAGTCTGGCTCCGCCCTTGCTGGCAGTGGTAATCACTCCATGCCTCGGCTTCCTCATCGACACGCTAGGAATGATAAAAGTAACGTGTAAGGAACAAGGGTGTTGTAAGATTACACGAGATTAGGTGTTCGGGAGCGGTGGAGGGTCCTCAGGAGAGGTGGTGAGTCTCCCAAGCCAACAAGGCCTCCCGCCTCTCCCAGCGACGAAGCCTGCCCTCCTGACCCAGCTGCCTCCTCTTCCTCTGCAGACTCCTCATTGTCCCAGCTCCTTGCTAATGAGGGGTTTTCTGAGCGGGGATTGATTAAAATGGACTGGCAAATCCTCATTTTGCGTCACAGTGTGTGTGACTAATAACCACGGAACTGGTGCCACCGATAAATAATTGGCCCTTCAGCCACCCCCTTGTCTTCAGAGACACGCCACATGATCTATCATGGCTGCAGACATCTTGACGAGTATCATCTCTAGATCGTAATAGATCATGTTACATTTGTATATGCACGGGAACATAATTTACTATTAAACGGGGCTGAGATCAGCGCCAAAGAAATTATCCTTCCGCAGAGGTGGACTCTTCGGCCGCATTATATGCACGCTGTGGTTTTTAAAATATTAATTATATTGTAAACTAAAGGTTTACTTTACGTGTCGTAAATCTGGGTGTCTCTTCTTCCTGTGTGCTCAATAAATATACTTCTCATCAACTTTTAATTATGCTGTTTGCATTATTCTGTCTCGAGGATGAGGGTGCCCGCTAAATCATGGCCTTCTAATGTGGATTACAGCATAAGTTTAGTTAATTAAACCATATATTTTATTAGTTCTTGCACCTCCATCTTGTAAAACCATGCATTATTGTGTTGAAGGGGGGAGCCTTAAATAACATAGAAAGGATGTTTTTATTGGTATTGGTATTGGTATTATTTATTCTGAAGATTCAGATAATTTAGGAAAAATTAAACTGTTCTGTCGCTGCGCGGTTCTGCTGGATGCAGAACACGCACTCTACGGAGGGAGAAGTGCGGTGGCCGCAGGTGGAAGGCCAGGGTCATGGCTGACAGTGGAAATCCGAGCACGCGGTAGACCGTAGGCCCTCACTCAGGAAAACCTGCTCACCTCTGTTGTTTTCTTTTACTTTTATGACTTTAGATGAGTGGTTGTTACAACTGTTTTTCTGTTGTTTAATTTGTGCCAAAACGAAAATCATCACAATGATCCCTCTATATCCAGGGAAGATGTATCCAGAGTCATCCTCCCCAAGAAGACCAAACAAATGGGTGTTCCAATCCCAAGTAGGAAATGCTACGACATTTGCATCCTAACTAACCTGTGTACCTCCTGTTATTATCTTTAAATCATCATTAGGTTAGTTTACCTAACATATAACATGAGTACTAGGTGAATAGCTGTGATTCTGTATTGTTTATAAATAAAGGACAAAGGAAAAAGTGTGCTTATTTTCAGCACAATTTTTTCCTTAATACTTTTAATCTGTATTTGGTTGAATCAATGGAGAGAGAACACACAGTTACAGAGGACTGCCTAGAGCAGTCCTTTAAACTGAAGTAATTCCTGTTCACCTTTTAGAGGATTTCGACACAGGTTCTAGAGTGAAAGGCTGAGCCAACCTTGAGGACAACATCTTGCCAAGGGGATGCAGTGGTGGTGAGGGTCAGGCTGCTTGAGGGTCCTTCAGGTCTCTTTCCTTTGAATCACAGGGCACTGAATGTAGGAGATAAGGCTGCCCAGGGAAGAGCCAAGGAGGTATGCATCCTTTCCATGCAACTACAGGGTAGACAAGTAGGGCTGCTGACTGTGGTTTTCTCATCTAAGAAGATTGTGCCCTAAACTACCCCTTTCAGACACTGTGAAGCTTGCCTGAGATACACCATAGGCCAGGGGCATCGTTGGGGGACCTGTTGCTACTGCTGCTTGCGCTGCTCATGCTGACATTCCTGGGAGCCTGACAGGTGTGAGAGTGGAGTTGATGGCATGGACCTGTGTTGCAGGCCCCGTGGGCCAAGTCTGCCAGATCGGCCCATGGCTGGGCCGCCACACACTTGACCCAAACGCCCTCAAATGAAGCTGATGGCTCTTGCAGCCAACACTGCAGTAGCTCTGGCAAAGCCTCTCTAGGTGCTTTATGTCCCCACTGATGACCACTGAGCTGTATTGTCCTGTAGGTCCTGTTTCTCCCTCATCAGCTCTCTGAGAAGTGTAGATGGCCATTCCTCTGTCCTTCCCATCTGGTCGTGCACCCCAGAGCCCAACTGTTCACTGCATGGGCAGAAGGACGTCTCCTGGACAGATGCAGGTGACAGACCAAAGGCATGATGGAACATTCCCTTGCAAGGTTGGCTCCTTTATAAACAACTCCCAAGAAATGTGCTGGCTTTATCAGCTCCTTCATTTACCTCTCCTTCTCCCACCAAAAATAAATAAATAAATAAATAAATAAATAAATAAATAGCAGAAGCAGGATCTGTTTTGCTTCAACTCTTGAAAGCCTTTGAAGGCACAGCTATTTGAGAATAATAAAAAAAAAAAAAATTTGTTCTCTTAACTGCTGCTCAGGTGGTGAAGCCCTCCCCCCTTCTCCTTCCTGCAGGGAGGGGAGAAAGCCTTTTGGATTTTATGGTTGACTCAGGCCTCCTTCTGAACCCCCTGGGGAGAGTCTGCCAAGTGTGCTGCCCTCCAGAATAGAGTCCACTACCAAGATTGCCATAAACAAAGGCAATGTGTCACAGCAACGTGACCAGGGCTGGCTGCAAGAGCCTCTGCTGGCCACCCCTCCCTTGCTGGAGCATGGGCGGAGACTGGAAAGGAACCTCTAGAGGAAGACTTCTTGCCTGGAATGGATCCCATATGTCACGGGCTGTGTTCTGATGTTCTCCAGTCCCGAAGAACCTAGGCTTTGATTTTTATTTTATTTTGCACGGGTCGGGGGATAGACTCCTTTTTCTTGGGCTTCAGATCTCAAGCTGACAGCTCAGCATTAAATAAAGCATTAAAGGCAAACGTTAGTTTTCCCCCCAGTGTGCTTTTGTGTGGTCTTACCTCACCCACGACCCTGTGCCTCCTTTCCTTGAGACTCTACTTATCTATCACTTCTAGAAGTTACAAAGAGGCTTATGATTTTGACTATGAAAATGCCACACGCAAGCCCCCAGTCTGAGAATACAGAAGGGAGGCTGGCAGTTTTCCAGAACTTATTGCTAATAGATGGAAGAAAGCTAGGAAAGGTAGAGTCAGAATAATAGGGATTTCCATGGAGGTCCCACACCTAAGTTTCAACATTCTTAGACCAGTTGAGCAGCTGATTCCATGAAAATCTAACCGGGGCGGGGGAGCCTGTGCTTTAAAGTAAACAGCGTGTGAGCCCTTCTCCTTTTTTGTTGCTATTTTGAAGAAAGAGCTCTAAAGCAATGTTATCAAGAGCTAGAAATACTAAACTATGACCCAAGAGTTTATAACTCTTAGTGTCAAAGAAGGACTCCTCTGGATTGATTTTCACAATTTCGTGTTAAACTCATACTTTTTTAGGCAAAGGAATATCAGTCTTCTATGTCTAAAGACAGAGCTACTGAAAACATGCCAGCATAGACCGTCATTGCCTGAAAGCCCCCCTCCCAACTCATTGTGTGGAAGAGGAATCCAGGAGAACCCGGATGGAGCCCAGACCTGGAGCATTTTCTGTTTGATCTGACAGACTCTGCATCTCCATCAGGACAAGGGGGCTTTGCAAGAAAGCAGAAGCCAAACTAAATTCCAGATGGAAAGGAAATCCAAGTGTCACCCTGGGATACTGATGATCTGGTTTAGTCATTAAGAAAGCCACAGCTAACAGAAAGCTTCAACCTGAGCCGTTAAGAATTTACTAGTTTTGTCTCTCAACCCCTACCGCGGGAGACCCCTGAACCTTTATTTTCCTTCTGAGGCTGTCCTGGGTTTTCTTCCTTACCATTGTCCCTGATTTATGGTATGTCCACATTTCCCTGGATAGTACCATCTTTTGAGTTATACATCATCAGAGTGACTCATTCCGATGATGTATGGCCCCAATACATCATCAAAGCTCCTTGCTCTGCCGTTGCACTAATGATATGTTAGTGTAATACATCACCAGGCTGAGCTGCAGCCGTGATGGATGGAGCTGAGGATGATGGGAGTCCATGGAGAGGAGGCTGAGGAGCAGGTTACGGGTAGGCACAGGAGGGAAATTTGTCAATCCCAATTCCGCCTCCCTTCCGGGTACCAGTGCCCATACTGAATTAGCACTGTGGTTGTGTTTTCAAAGAAGCACAGGCTTGCTTATCCCCAAAGCAGTGTGAGTGTGGAGCTCGCTTACACACAGGCACGGTAGAGGTTTTATATACATCACCCTAATTAGGAGGTAGGAGGTGTCCGTTGGGTTGAGCTAGGGAGAGAAGCTGCAAAAAGAAGAAAGGCTCTGGAACAAGGACTTCTTTGGCTTGAAGAGATTGACTGCACCCTGAAGAATGCAGGAAGCACAGCTTGCCTGCTGCACTTCTAACTCCAGCAGAACTCACTGGAAATGAGCTGGGGCTCTCTCAGCTGTCATGGTCTCTGACCATCCTTCGATCAGGATCTACACTTGCCAGCTGTGAACGTTCAGCAAAAGGAAACTTGGACCAGTGAGCATTTGTTGGTGGAGAGAGAGACCCAAGGATTAGACTGAATCCAAATCTATACGGGTAAACAGCTGGGACTTATCTGGAAAAGAAGATGAGAAGATAACCTACCGCAGAGTCGCTTATGAATACTGGGTGAGTTAGCTGACTTCGAGTCCCGAGAGCAAAGCCAGGCTCGGTGCTATCCACTACACCAACTACTGCAGCCGCAGTACGGCCGCGGGCGCCACCCCGACTCGCGTCCTTGCTGCCCTTGCTGAATCTCTTCAAGGTCTTACTCTCCATACCGCTCCCTTTGCCTTGGTCCTGCATGTTTTCTCTTTCACGCGTCAGCACATAGAAGTATATGAAAGCACCTAACTGATTCTACAGTTAAAAAACACTGTGCGACTCACAATTCTAGTAATTTCAGGAGAGAGTTGTCTGACAAGTTTACCTTTAAAATACATATATAGTGCCTGCTTAGGCAGAGCGCAGTGGCTGGGGTTCAATCCCCTGCATGCCATGCGGCCCCGCCCCTGAGGCGCGCTGAGACAGTGATTGAGGCTGGGTGTGGTGGCGCGTGCCTATAATCCCAGTGTTTGAGAGGCTGAATGAGAACAGGAGAAATCACTACAATAGCTTGATCTATGTAGTGAGACCCTGTAGATCCTATAGACCCTGTACTAAAAATACATTTTAAAAGAAATATATATATATATATATATATATATATATATATATATATATTTGGTACAGAGTCTCTCTGCAAAGCTCAGACTCCTGACAATCCTCCTGCCTCAGCCTCCCTGGCACTGGAGTTACAGGCATGCACCACCATGCCCAATTCAGCTCACTTGGAGTCTGGGGCCAGCAGGGCATACCGTAACTGGTGCTTGTCAGGTAGGCACTTAGACTGCTGACCTATCTCCCCAGCCCAAGTGTGGTAGCTGATACGTTGTGTCAACTTGAGGAAGCTTGGCTGGATGGGGCTAGGCTGCTTCCGGGCTGTGGGCGCAGCCCAGTCCGGCCCTGCCCTGGCTGCTTCCTGCCTGGCCCAGTCCTGCCTCGCTTCCTTGGAGAATTCTTCATCTTTGGAGGAGCTTGGTCCTCGCAGCCATGCCACTCTTGAGGAGCTCTGCCTGGCACAGAATTTGGAAGAGAGAGGCTTGATGGATGCCACAGCTGTTGCTCCTCCTCTGCTCTTCAATGTTTTCTGCCGCCTTGGAGCCAATGGAGTATGAACTGAAATCTCCACAAACTGTGAGCTAAATAAACCTTTCCTTCCTTCATTTTGGGTGTTCGATATTTGTCCCAACAATGAGTAAAAAGTAACTAAGACACCAAGTCTACCTGTTCAAATGCACATAAGATTGGGGAAACTGTGCCAAAGAATATTTTTATTGAGACGCTCTTCATATCAGGAAAAATTGACCGTTTTGTGACATACAGTTCAGAGGTGGTCAGCACTCGTCCAGTGTCCTGCAGCCGTTACAACATTACTGTCTAGTTCAAAACTTCCATGACCAGGAAGGAAAATCCTGCATTCATGATGTTTCAGTTCCCATTCTCTACTTCCCACAAATGTCAGTCTGCTTTACGTCCCAATAGAGTTTTCTATACTGAATATTTCATAGAAATAGAATTATGCAATGTGGGATTTTCATGCCTGGTCTCTTTCAATCAGATGTTTTTGAGGTCTGTCTGCACTGTAGTGTTCAATAGTTATTTATTCTTTTTATAGCCAAGTAAGAGTCTATTGTGTATCTAAGTATCACAATTTGCATGAGTTTATGTATGGACATTGGGCTGCTTCTGCCTCTCAGAGACTATAAATAGTTCTGTGATGTACAATCTTCTGTCTGAGGACCTCGTGTCAACTCTCTGAAATGCATACAATATTGAGGAGCAGAGTTGCTGCGTCACAGGGTAGTTCTGGTCTTAACTTCATGAGAACTACTCAGCTGTGTTCCATGCCAGAGAAAGCACTTGGCTTTTCCTGTGGCCTTCCTTCCCCGCATCTTGCCCCTCCACACCTTCGGTTCAAATATGCAAGGCTTTTGCTGAGTTAAGTTCATCTTCCATGAACTATGAGAGATACGCTGACACCTTCCAGCACACTTTCTGTCTTCTCTGTACTCTCCTCCCCTCCTCTCTCCCATTTTCCCTCCCCACTCCCCTCCTCTCCCATCTTCCCTTCCCTCTCCTCTCTCCTCTCCTTCTCTCCTCTGTTCCCCTCTCCTCCCTCCTCCCCTCTCTTCTCCCCTTCCCTCTTCTCTTCTCCCTCCTTTCCCCTCC
>PVKN010015233.1:0-18641 GCA_004027915.1 Capromys pilorides
ACTGAGCTACCTCCCCAGCCCCCTGTACAGGTTTTATTGTCAGTTTTTAATAAACATAATTATGGGACAAAAAAAAAGAAAAAGATTTCATCAGAGAAGATTCTGCTTAGAACAAAAGTAGAATCTGAAAGCCAGTGACAAGCTAGGCACACGGTCATGGGGCAAGGGGGTGTTTGTCCTTCAGATCTGGATGTTCTCTGGGCCTCAGCTTCCACATCCTGGAAATGGAATGGCCCTTTCTCAAGATGGGGTTGGGGGAAGGAGGAAAGAATGCTCTGAGGAGTTAGGAGCAGTGGAGATGAAGGTGTGTAAGCAGATGTTCACACATACGCACATGCACACACGCACACACACACACGCACGCACGCACGCACGCACGCACACACACACATGCATGCACATATACCCTGGAGTTAGAAGAGAATGCATCTCCACCCTGGGAGGCTGATGGCCCAGTGCCTGGCGGTCAGACAGCACCACCCAGAGGGTACCTCTGGTCATTGCATGACGACAGTCGGGAGTGCCAGGGTGCCCAACACAGCTGAGGCCTCTGTCTGGGCACACTCATCTCCTGAGTGGACTTGGACAGTCTTTCGCCCTTTTGTAAATGAGGAAAGAAAAGTTCAGAAGAGTGAAAAGGTTCTCCTCCCACCTTACAGCATGCGGCAGACGTTGCTGGGGAGATCCTAGGTCTGACTTAACTGGCCCTGTCACGTCTACACACGGCCCTGGATTTAGGGGCTTCTGCAGGAGGCTGGAGCTTGGGAAGGCCTCTTGGAGAGCAGTGGATTGAGACTTCTTTCCTCCCTGCCTTAATCCAGCACACACACATGGCTTACTGACAGGGTGAAGCCCTCTGCTTTTTTTTTTTTTTTTTTTGTCTTTTTGAGACAGTCTTGCTATGCAGTTCAGGCTGGCCTTGAGCTCACTTTGGTAGCTCAGACTGATCTCAAACTCACACTGATCCTCCCGCCTCAGCCTCCCAAGTGCTGGGATTACAGGTGTGCGCTACCACACCCAGCCCTATAATTATTTTAATAATAATAGCCAGCCATGGTGGTGCATGCCTGTAATCCCAGCACTTGGGAGGCTGAGGCAGGAGGATTGCCATGCGTGTGAGGTCAGCCACAGCTACAAAGTGAGTTTAAGGCCAGCTTGAAGTGTATAGTGAAACCCTGTCTGAAAACACACACACACACACACACACACACGTACTCTAATGCCTCCTCCCTTAGTAAGGGTGCCCTCAACCCCATCTTCTCAGCTTGTATCATCTCTTTTTATCCTGCTTGCTGGAGTTTGCAAGAACCAGCAGAGACCTGTCAGGGCAGCCCCACCCCTTACTTTCTTCCTCTGTCCCAGTACTGAGCATTAAGGTTTCACCGTTTCTAGTCAGGTGCTGCTGCCTTTTCAAGGGGAAGACCATGGTCACTGCCCCGTGTCCATCCCGCCCTGGGGGCTGCTTCCAGGTCCAGAACTGTTTAGACTTACCTGGCAAATCCAGAGGAAGGGTGCTGCTGGCTAGTGGGGGTGTGGTCCCTCCTTCCCACTGAGCGACCTCTTGCTCTTCCAGCTGCATACCCTGAAGTCCAAAGGCTGAAATGAAGGGGTGCACATGGCCATTCTTCCCCGTCCATAGGCCCAGCCCTCACCTGTACCTTTGCTCTCAAGACCTCTGAAGCCAGAGAGCAGAGCGGGCCAGCATTGACTTGATTTCTGTTTTGCCTTCCAGCTCACCTCTCACAACAAAATTTTTGTCTTTCCTGCCCTAGTTCAGCTGGATACACACAAGCCAAGCTAAGAAGCTTCCTTCCGTTTGGTTGAAAGCCTGAGGCAGCCAGGCAACTCTTCTCTGCATCTCTCTGTACCCCAGTGCAAGACAGACATTGCTCCCCTGGCTGATCTTGGAGGACAGAGGAGCCAACTGCCTAGTTTTCCAGGGGTCAAGTGAAGAATCAGGAAGAGAACGTTAAAGCAATGGGGTGCTTGCCCAGGCACAGAATGGTGGCATAGCTTTTGGATGGCTTTTCTCTCCTAGTTCACCCCATCCCCACCCTGCCTTCTAAAGCTGGGTGGGCTCCCAAATGCACTCCAGTCAGGAGGTGACAAAGTAAATGATCATCTCATTTCTCCCTAACTTTCTACATGAAATAAAATGTTATATATGGTTTTATATCTGAGGCAGGATCTCACAATGAAGTTCAGGCTGGACTTGAACTCACAGTCATCTTCCTACCTCAGCCATCTGACTGCTGGGGTTACAGTCATGAACCACCACATCTCATTTTTTTTTTATGCCTAAAACTCAAGTTTAAGTTGAGGGGGCAAGAAAAATGGGTTTTCTGAGGCCGGCAAGATGGCTCAGCAGTAGAAAGTGCCTGTTTAGGAAAGCTTAGGCATTGCAGTTTAATCCCCAGCACCACACAGCACCAGCCCCAGCCCCAGGGCAGGCTGAGCTGGCCATAGTATTAAAAAAAAAAAGAGTTTTCTGAGTTGATTTGACACACTTTATAGCAGCTAGTATTTTTTCTTTTTTTTTTATTTTTGCAGGACCGGGGTTCAAACTCACAACCTTGCACTTGCCAGGCAGGCACTTGTGCCAGGGAGCCATCTCCCCAGCCCCTAGTATTTTCTTTTGTCAAGTGAACATAACCCTTTTTTCCCCCAGTGGTACTAGGGATTGAACTCAGGACCTTGCACTTGCCAGGCAAGCACTTATTTCACTGAGCTAACAACCCTTTATTTCTTAAATAAGTTTATTAGAGCCAAACTATTTAAATAACTTTATTTGTTTCATCCTTTGGTAGATGAGAAAAATACATTACAAAATACATTATACAGAGGACAGCTCACAGTACACATTACTAAAAACACAATCTACATTCCAGCCAGGTAGGGCTGGTAGAGAAGTTCAGAAGAAAACCACAGAGGCCTTGGCGACTGATTTCGGCTCTTCAGAATGAGTCCCCTACGTCCCCTCAGCCGCAGCATCTATTAGCACCCTAGTCAGGTGAGAGCAGGCAGTGGCAGCAGCAGGGTGGCACTGCGGAGCGCCTGTCCACCGAAAGCAGCAAGATGTGTCTAACACCTCTCAGGAGGGGAAGAGGAGGGAGTGGGCAGAGGTGGGGCAGTGGCGAGGACCACCTGCGGTGTCCCAGGCTCACACAGCTCCTCTGGCCCACTAGGTGTTCCCACATGGTTGTCCCAGGCCTGGGTTTTCTGGTGTGCCAACCTCTCATTCCAGGCTTTATCCAATCCGTACGCAGAGCTGGTCCTCAGCGCCTTACCAGTAGCTGCAGGCAGTGCCTGAGATAGTCACATCCTGACTTTACAGCAAGTTCCCATAGCACAGCATCACTGGCTCCACCTCAACACCCCCAAGCAGCTCCCCAAGCCCAGGGTGACCTCTGAGCGCCAACCACTGCCAGGACGACCCACATTATGGGACTGGAACCCAGAGTTCTCCAAGCCACAGAACTTACGTCAGAGCTGTTCTCATTTCCTCACAAAACCAACTGAAGCAAGACAAAAGGAAGCAATCAGAGCTGAGCGCCCATCAGCATCCAGTGCTAGTCAGAACCATTTCCAGGAGGGAAGGAAGCAGGAAACACAGGGGCTGTGGCCACACTGGGTGCTGCTGCCACAGAGGGCCACGCTCACACTTAGTGGCTAGCCTTGGCCCCAACCATGTTAAAGGACTTCTATGAAGCAGCCTCTTGAACCTCCACATTTTCTTTCTTAGAAATCTGAAAACAGTCTGAGACTAGAAGCAAAAAGTAGTCCCAAGAATCAAAACCATCATCAGCCGACTAGTCATGTGGCAGGCCAGGTTCTGTGCTCCAAGGGCAAGTGCTGGCTGCTCCAGAGGCTTCTGGGAGCCGGGGTGGACCAGGCAGGTGCTTCTGCTCACTCCATTCTCTGGCCTTCGCAGGGTACTGAGCGCAGTGGACCTGGCGCCTGCTCCTACCTCCCAAGCTGTTAGGGGATGGGGTGGGACAGGACGTGGGAATAAAAATAAAGATGAGTCAAGACCAGCATCTTCAAATTAACAAACTGTAATTGTTTTCCCAAAGATACATTTTTTTCATACACATCCATCATACACTGTAACCAAAAAAAGCAGTGTACATGAAATAGGAGAAAATAAATTAAAAATCCATAGCATAGGTAAGGAGGCTCTAGTCTGGAGCACAGCTGAGTTTCCAGCAATATAAGGAGGCTTGAGAGTTTCTTTATAAGAATGCCTGCTAGCAAGGGTTCCAGCAAGGTGGTTGGTTGGTCTGTAGTCAGTCTTGAGTACTTGAAACAGTTTGTGTGTTTTATTTATTTTTCCTTAGCGTTTAGAATAGCCATCATTGTCCTGCAATAGGCAGAGCTATCACGTCCAGGAAAAATGAGGGAGGGAACCACAGAGGCAGCGTGAGATCCAAATACAGCATTCAAAGGTAATTGGTCCAGTGGTGCCTGGGGGAGGATGGGGGTGACTCCAGGGGTTAGCCATCTTCCTTCGGGGGTGTGTACCAGCCTGCAGAGATACAGAAGAGGTATAGGTGAGGCCCTCCCACCCCCATCCCCATCGACATCTCTAGGGCTACAAGCAAGAGCCTAGGAGGCTTCCTGGTGAGGGGGGCAGAGGTAGGGTGAAGACTTCCTACCTGCAGGCTGTAAGGAAGAGTTCAGCCTGAGGTGACAGAACAGTGGGACAAGCTTTTCAAGGGTGCTCAGGAAGAGGGCAGCACCACCACCATGGATGCTTCTCTAGGGAGAGCCTGGGGTGTCAGCCCCCCAGGCTAACTCAAGAGGGCTGGGAAGTACCAGTAAGAATCAGGGATCAAAGGGGCTCCAGTGAAACCCAGGACCTGGCATAAGTTTAACTCTTCTGGGACGCAGCCTCACCGTTTTTTTCATGGATCTGCACCAAGGACTTGTACGACTGCTGTGCTCTTGTCAGACTGTACTGGGACTGGGGAGAGAAGTCACCACATGAGGCCAGTCAGCTGTGGCCTGACTGTCCCTGAGACCCAGGAGTCCCATCCAGCTCCCAGCTTGGTGATCTGGTGATGCCCGATTGCTCTGAGAGTCCCTGTCCCCTACACCAGAATCCTACAGCACCCCCTTTACAGACCCAACCACTTGCTAGCCTGAGGATGCCCTTTGGGGCACGCCATGGCCTGTTCCTTTCCTACCATGGCTGCACTAGAGCCTTTCTTCCAATGCCACCAGTCCAAGGACTTTACCCTCTTGGTCCCCCAGACTACCTCGAGTGGCCCAGACTGTACTGGGCTCCACTTCAGCCCACTGGCCCCAGGATTCTTACTTTGTTGGCTCCAAACTGCACTCGTGCTTTCCCCTTCACCAACGTGGCACTGATCTGCATGATCACAGACTCTATGGAGTAGGCACTGCTCCAGCCCTGAGGGAAGGGAGGGACAAAGCAAGTCGGGACAGAGCTTTCTGGGAAATCTTAGGTGTCCTCCTAGCTGGCAGGGAGCCTCTAGGGAAAGGTCCTTGCTCTCACTCTCAGCACAGCCCCCACCTGGCTGCCTGGCAAAAGTAAAGGGCCACACTATGCCCTCAGTAGGGAGGAGCTCAAGCCAGGCCAGGCCAGGCCAGCCTACAGTAGGAGACAGGCTCACCTGCTTGGTGAGAAGTTCCATGCAGATGGCACCTCCGCCCAGAACATACCTGCACCAGAAAGGTTAGTGAGCTTGTGTCTGGCAGAAGCCCCAAGGCCCTTCTTCACCCTCTACCTGAGGAGCTTCCCTCTTCCCCCAGCCCAGCCACTCACCCTCCAGAGAGGACCGGAGACACAACCCTGACAAATGGTGGGTCAAAGGGGAAGTTATCCTGAGACACAGAAAGAAAGACAAAGAACAATCAGGGGATGAGGCAGTGTCCACACAGCCACACAGGTCTTCAGGCAGACAGGCACAGCTAGGCCAGGGAGGGAGAAGGAAGAGAAAGCCTTACTTTAAAAGAGAAGTTAAGTAGGATGAAGTCAGCGCCTTCCTTCTCTTTGAGGATCTGGAGATCATTGTGCAAAGCGCTGTCCTGGTCAACTCTACAAAGCAACAAGCTTGGGTTCAGATTCTTGGTCCTGCCTCAGGAGCTTAAGGGCACCCGCTCCTTAGGCTGGCAGATGAACACACCACTGCCCATATCCGCTCCTGGGACCCCACAACCAATGGGCTGGATGGGACTGCCCTCCAGAACCACCTGGTCACTCCACTCACACTGCCCCTTGATTCCCTAGAGTCCGCACTCACTTGAGGAGTTTAACATTCCAATCATATAGACTATCATTCACGAGTTCGACTGCATAGTTTCCTGGAAGGAGAAACACCGTTAGAACAGCCCAAGTGGCAAGTGGCACCCATGAGGATCCATCTCCCAAATGTAGGAGAAAAGACCAAAGGCCTGACAAGTGCTCCAGATGGTCAAGATTCCAATCCAAGGCTTGGAAGAGTTCCATCCCTGGCCTAAAATGTTCCAAAGCTTTTGTATGTCCCAAGATCCCTGCTCTTGTCATTATTATATATCCTTTATAACAAACTCCTGCCCAGGCCCCTCTCTGTGGCAGACTCACCGCCTTTGAAACTCTGTGATCTGTATATATCCCTGAGCTCCTTCATCAGCCGGTCAGTGGCCTGCACCGAGCCAGACACCGCACCCTGCAAGGAAGGGAGGACACATTTTTCAGTTGTGTAGTTTGGAAACATACATGCTACAGCACAGGGACAGCCCAGCAGCTTGCCCAGGATTTACAGACGGGTTAAACACACCCAAGCTGAGCAGCTCTGATAGCTTATGGCCTGCTGATTCCCAGTGTGCACCAACCAACCCCTTACCCGGCCTCTTGCTACAAGGCACGTACATTTAAGTAATCTTGCCTCTGGTTCTTTTTAATTTTCTCAAGGATGGCCAAGTTTTCTTTTCCAATGCCATCATCTTCAGATTTTTTGCCCTCAGCTGGCTCTTCCTCTTTCATTTCATAATGATCTAGGTCTTCTGTGTCCTGCAGCAAGTGTGGGGTGGGAGTAGAACAGGAAAGATACAGTACAGCTTGTGGATAAGGACTGTCACCTTACCCGGTTCCATTTCGCCTGGAGACACAAGGTCAGTAGTAGTCTTATCAACATGATACCCTCCCTGTCCCTGGAAAAGTTCCCAGCCCCATTCCCTCCACAATCAAAACAACAAACCAAATTTCTTCTTTTTAGTTCTCAGACTATGGCAGCAAAGCTACACTAAGCAGCTCAGTCTTTTCTTTCCCAGTATGACCCCATTCTAACTGACTCTAAAACTCTCCTCTGGAAGCAGAAATCTTACCTAATTCCTAGCAGAATGACTTTGGCCTGACACTGTGACTTAAAGCTCATGTTTCACTAGGTAAAAGTATTGTACCCAGAAGTCCTCAGGGCCTAGATCTAAAAGAAAAAGACTGAGATCATAAATCATCTCTTTATAAACACTAGACCTAGGGCTGGCCAGATAGCTCAGCAGATTATAAAGTGTCTGCTTAGGCAGACACAGGGGTTGGAGGTTTGATCCCCAGCCTGCAGTGCTGGCCACACCTCTGGGGCATGCTGAGACAGTGACTGAGACTGGGACGTGTCTGTAATCTCAGCACTTGCGAAGCTGAAAACAGGAGAATCACTGTAAGTCTGATCTGCATAGTGAGACCCTGTAGCCCCTGCACTAAATACAAAAATAAACAGACACTAGATCTAAATCAGAGGTACCCAATGCCAACATGAAAATAGGAAAGGAGATCCAGAAGGAAATGATAGGTCAAGAACAGAATTAGTTTTTGTGTGTGTGGTAATGGGGATTAAACTCATGGCAGTGCACGTGCTAGACAAGCACTCTACTTACTACCCGGCTGCATCCCTACCGCCAGAGCAAGCTTTTTTTTTTTTGTATTTTAGGAAAGTTTCTACAAGGTGTTCAGGGTCTCACTATGAGATCAGATTCCTAGTGATGCACCTGTTTATAGACTCCCAAGAGCTGGGATTACAGACAGGTACCACCATATCCCGTCTCAATTGTCTCAGTATGCCCCAGGGGCAGGGCTGGTATAGCAGCCTAAGGGATTGAACCTCCGGCCCCTGTGCCTGCTTGCAGGATCTTTAATCCGCTGAGCTATTGGGCTGGCTCTACTAAGCTTTTTTCTTCACACTGTTTTAAATGAGCAAGTTCACTGTACAGGAGGAGGAGACCAAATCCAAGGAGTTAACAATACTCCCAAGGATGTTGGGAGTATTGTTGACAGGGCCACGCACTATCTTTGGAAGGAGTGGGTATCATGCATCATCAGGCTTTTGTAGGTCTTAAGACTCTTACAAAATTACATGATTTCAGGACTAAGAAACAAATGACCACAATGATCCTCACTCTGGCAGAACACCCCAACCTCCTACTTACTATATCAGCAGCTATTACTGACTGAATGCTTATCACATTAGAGCTCCACACTAGTTCATTTTGTTCTTCATCTTGTATCATTATTCTGTTAACTTCACTTATAGCTGACAAAGCTAGGTCTAGGGAGGTCAGTTGTCATGCCTAAAACCAGAAATTAGTAGAGCTGAGACTTAAATCAAGCTCTATCTGGACTTTAAGCTCAAAGTCTTAACTACCATGTTGTAGTAGTTATATACTATGGGAGTATATTTTCTACTAATATGTTAGATAACTTTTAACACAATGTATATCATAATTAAGTATTTAACCAAGACACAAATTCAAGTCAGTTAAAATTCTAAAACTGTCAGAGATTAACCTGTAAACTTTTATTTGGTTCAGGCAGATCTATACCCATATTCAGGGTTGGATGTGGCTTCCTATCTCCTCTACCTCACTGACTACTCCTTCAAACCAGTAAATTTGTCTACATTCCTCTCACATCTTTCCCTCCCTGGTTCTGGCATGGAGCTTCGTTTAGAGCAGGCCTTCAATGCTGCTGCTGGCAAGAGCTTCCCGCCAATGGCCCCTACAGCAGAAGCCTACCTCAGGCATCTCCTCATCTTCATCTTCTGAAGACACTTCCTCCTGTGTGCACTGCAAGGGAGGAGATGAAGATTAGAGCCCCAGAGGCTGGCTAGAAGGAAAGTCTCTGACCTACTCCCCTGGGCCTCCAGGTCTGAAAGCTGGGCGTTTGCCCATAACGCTGTCATCTCTCTGCCAGCCAGATCTGAGTGGAAGCAAGAGCCCTGGGAACGACTTCTCTACCAGCCCATTATCTTGCTATGTTATGCCAAACAATGAGAGGGGAGAAAAACAGCTGTTCCGGATACCTATCTCATACAACCCAGTTTA
Source organism: Capromys pilorides (assembly GCA_004027915.1). Taxonomy (NCBI): domain Eukaryota; kingdom Metazoa; phylum Chordata; class Mammalia; order Rodentia; family Capromyidae; genus Capromys; species Capromys pilorides. The sequence continues at coordinate 9,319 of PVKN010015233.1, forward strand.
ACTTTACTAAGAATCCCTTTTACTTGGTCTTCTTTACACTGACACTGCATTCTTGGTTCTAAATAAGGGACCTGGATCCCCAGTGGCCACCCATTACTATTGCTAAGATAATGGCTGAAATACTGCCTTTCTCTCAACCTGAGGAATATTGCCCCGAGAGTGGGTTTGATAGAGATGAAGCTGCTGTGTTCCAGTCAGCTAGGTTCCCATCTGGAGAAGCTGGGAAACTTGCACATGTCTATCTGGGAGCAGGGGGTGAGAGGTAGGGTAAAGCCACTGGAGATCTGCCTCAATAAACAAGTATTTACTGAATGCTCTCAATACAACAACTCTATGTATCAGGACCTAAAGCTTTCCAGCTGCTCACCTGCTCTGCTGGCAAGGGCTGATCCAGCATCTCCACATCAGGATGTTGAGGGAGGTTGTAGAGTTTACACAGGTCAGAGATGATCCTTTTCAGGTGCTGCAAGAGCTGGAATGGGGATCAGAGACATCAAATACTTCTTCCCCACTCCAATCTGGATGGCAGCATGGAGAAACTCCTAGCTCAGTTCTTAACTTGGTATCTAGTTCTTTAAACCAGATGTGGCTGTGGAAATGAGTCTCCTGGTGAACCCATCCTGGGGTCACTACAGGAATTTGTCTCTGGCTTCAGTAATCAACTCCCCCAAGCAGCCTATCCCAGAGATCCAGTTTTGGTACCATCCATTTTCTCAACACATCTCCCTTTAACAGTATGCCTGTGACATAGCCTCACAGGAACATGTGTGATCCTATTCCATAATCCTCTCACCAGAGTATTCCCTTTCTTTATGTCCACCAGTCTCTCCAAGACAGCAGCCAAGTTGGGGTCATCAGACTCCACCGACCAGATGGGGGGCACAGCAGGGTATGACTCCTGAGGGGAAAGAGCAGGGACAGCAATCACAATGGGCAACCTTGGGAAAGGCCACATTTATCCTGCCCTCTGCTTGCTCACCCCTGAGCCCTATTCATAAAAGCCCAGCTTAGCTGGCCAGCATCTAACCAAGTACTTCCCAACCAACCTTTTTAAAGCAACAACCTGGAACTTTTTCTTTAATTCTTTAAAGTAAATTCCAGGAAAAGTATCACACCAAACTACTACCTACTGTGAAACCTCTATAAATTTACATCTACCCCAGAGTCCTCCAATCCTTCTGTTTTCCAAACTCCAGAATCAGAGGATGAAACAATCACACTGATATGAGAGGGTGGCCCACAAACACTCTAAGTCACCAGCGAAGGAGGAACAAAAATGAAATTATATCTCCAGAAATGAAGGAAGGCAGGCTCCCCACCCTGCTCCTAACAGAGTCCCTCAAAATCAGTTTCCTCCATCTCTCCCTTGGGAACCTGCCACCTTCTCAGTCCAGGCGTGGGCTGTAGGGCTCCACATGGCAGACTGGAAGAAGCCTACGCTGCTGACATTCCCAGCATTCCTGAGCCAGGACGCCAAAAACTTGGAACAGACCCCCACACCTCTTAAGACCAAGGGGGCAGTTCAGGCCAAGTTTCCTTCACAGGGGCCACAAGGACTCCTATCTGGCTGAGGACCCCTTAAACTAACTTTCTACCTGAGACAAAGACAGTAGATGTCCTCTAGCTACACAAAGGGCAGCTAGATGGGGCAAATCTTACCCTTAAAGAATCAGAAATTTAACTGAAGAATAAAATTAAAGCCTGAGCTTTCCACACTTGACAAGGTAGCATTATCCACTGCTACTAAGATCTCAGTTCTGTCACAGCTCTACCACTCAACACTAGAGGAAAATATCAAAAATTCTTCGATCTTCACCTGACTAAATCATTCCTGGTCTTTCCATGGTAACTTCTCTAGGGAGAGGATTAAAGCAAAAATGCACCAGTTTTGAAGGGACACCACGGAACCAAGCCATGAACTGGGTTAACTGAAAGGATAGAAAACACCATGTCAACTGAATCCAGGCCCCAAGCACCACTAAAGCCACAAGTCTACCTTTTACCCAGGCTACTCCCATTTGCAGTTTGCCTGCTTGGACCAAGCACTGTCCACTAGCTCTCTCGCTGTTCAAGGAGGAAGATCATCAAAGCAAAGAATAACAACCAGTGTAAGCACTGTACCTTGCAGTACCAGACATTCCCAATGACCTAAACCAACACTGCTCCAGGTAGAAAAAAAAACTGGAGACATGGAAGGTGTCTCCCAGTCCAGCACAGAGTACTCAGGGTGGGATGATGCTAGCTAGGGAGAAATGGAACTGTTACTGCTCAGAACGAATGGAGTAGCCTATACCCATCACAATGCCACCTTGACCAGGAAAGGCAACAACTTGTACAGCAGGACAATCCTCAAAGGAGGAGGAGAAAACTTAACTACCGCCAGCTGAGGGAGAATGAGACGTTATAGCAGAATAAAAAGGGTACCCAAAAGAATCAAAGAAGTCAATGAATTGCAATCACTTGAAGTTTAGAGAGCTGAGGGGCTGCACGAGGGATGCCTGGGCAGAGAACCCACAGGTGTAACACCCTAAGCCAAAGGAACAACTGAGAATAGTCATCGCCAAAATGTGCAGAGTTCCATGCTAGGTCCTTCCAGCTGGGGTCAATGCAGAAGGCTCCAGCCACATAATTAGAATGGAGTGAAAAAGAGGCATTCCCGGGTAGCATGGTAAAGTTGTGAAACCAAAATCGTGAACATCAGGACGTGGGTGAGTTTGTGGAAGGGGACAGGAGAGGAGCCATATGTCGAGATGTCCCTCGCTACCTGGGGTCAACAGCAGACCCTGGGGCCATGGCAGAGCCTCAAGCTGCAGAAGCAACTGTAACCTGGAGAAGGAGCTAAACCCCGGCTCTGGCCTCCCAAGTCCTTCGACAGCAAAAAAAAAAAAAAAAAAAAAAAAAAACAACTACGGGGTGAGCTCCTAAGTCCCCGACGAGCCCCCTCGCCACCCTCGTCACAGGCGTACGCGAGGGTCCTCACCGTGATGTTGCAATGGATGCGGACGGGATCCCCAGGCACCGACCCCCGAGGGGGTAGATGCGGTCCGGGCGCGGCCCCGGCCCCTGTCCCTCCGGCTCCAGCCAGCAGGAACTCGCAGCTGAGCTCGTCCAGGCAGGCGCTGGCAATGCGGAAGCGCTCGTGGCCGCGGTGGAAGATGGACTCGAGCAGCTTCAGCTCCCGCCTCAGACAGGGCCCCGGCCCCGGGTCACCCCCCGGGCCGCCCCCGGCCCCCGGCGCCGCCCCCTGGCCCCCCAGCTGCTGCCCCGGCCCCGGCTGCTGCTGCCCCTGCGGCTGCGGCTGCTGCATCCTCCGCTCCGCTCCGCTCCGGGGCCGGCGGGCCGGGAGCCTCCGGCCTCCGCTCCGGGCTCCGCCGCCGCCGCCGCCGCCGCGGTCCTCACTTCCTGATCCCCCCTTCGCCAAGATGGCGCCGCCGCCACCTCCGGGACGGCCCCCCCTCCGCTGGCTGGCACCCCCCTTCGCTGCCGGAAGCCGCGCGCCCCTCCTCCTCAGCGGCCCCGCCTTCGTCCCCCTCACGTGACCTGCCCGCTCTGGCCCTCTGCACGTGGCTTCTCAGTTCTTCCCGCCCCCTTGTGCTCGCCTGTCTCCCTCCACACGTGATCCAGAGCAGCGGGCTCGCCTCTATGAGCGTATCGGTGCGTACTTACGTACCTCATGCGAGCATGCGCGCCGCGGCCCCACCGCAGAGCTCCCCTGTCACGTGACCCGACGCCTCGTGCTCCCAGGGGCTCTCCGCGCGGGACTCTGCTTCCTGCTCTCTGTCCCTCTTTCTCCGCCCCCGGGCAACCGCGAGCCTGCGGAGCGCCTGGTGGGCAGAGAAGAAAGGAGTGCGCTCAGTCGCCATGGGGGCTTCCCAGTGCGTGTGGGCCACGCCGTCCTCTGGGCAGGGTTCCTGGCCTCTGCTCTCCATAGGCAGGCTGTCTCCACTGAAGGGGGGGATGGGGGGGGCGTGAGGTCGGGAAGGAGTCAGAAGCCCTGGTACAGAGGCTTGGATTCGCTTCTTGGCCCCTGCCTCGACTCGTGCGACCTTGGCTAAGCACTTAGCACTTTCCCGCTGAGCCTGAGCGCCCTTGTCTGTAAAAGGCTTTAAGAAACATGCTGCCGACTTGGGCTTTTCGAAAGGATTTGCTGCGAGGAAACTAAAGTTTTGAGTTAGAGGTCTTGGTCAGTTATGCCAGAGGGGTGATCAGTAGCTGACCTCTGGCGCTTTTCAGACACCCCACCCTTCCGGTCTGGGTGAGATTGGAGAGGGACTGTGTGGACTTTCTGCACCGAATTGAGGAAAACAATATTAAACTGTCAGTAGGATCGAAGCGGACAGACATGGGCAGATCTCGTTCTCTATATAATGCCGAAAGAGCTAACACAATGTCGCAGTGGTCCTGGCCGCTGTCGTGAATAAGTGGCAGCACCTCCAGGCTCTCGCTAGGTGGCAGTATTACAAAGGACAAATTTAGCTAAAACTCGTGCTGGTAAGATCCACTTTCAAGGGCAGGTGTCAGCCTGAGTTAGCGCCTGACGAATTCTGCAAGGTTGACTTGGACTTGAGCCACTAGTTCTATTATTCTTTCACCTGTACGCAAGTAAGCCCGGGTTGGAAGCTGAGTGTGTACCTTGGTTCCCTCACTGAGCTACTCATCCATTCCTTGGCATTTGCAGAAGGGCTTCATTGACAAAGTTTGATATTTAAAGAGATTGCATGCTCCTTGTCCACTTGGGGTCTATTTATCTTGCTGGGTTACTGGAACACTTAGCTATATGTCACCTTTGCAAGTACAAGCTGATAGCATAAAAGACTATGGTAAGAATTCCCATTGAACAGTCCCTGAGCCATTTTATTTGCAAGGTAAGTATGTATATCCTTATTTTATGAGGAAAAAAGTGTGTTTGTTAGGGTTTAGATCTAGCGCCCCCGCCCCCAGAACTTGTTTTCAGAGGTGGGGCTTCAAAAGGACGATGGCTTGTGAGGGTGCTGTATTCATCAATGGAGTTCACAACTAAGTGTAGTACTGGAGGTGGAGCCTGATGGGAAGAGGTGACCTGGAAGGGCTTGTTTCCTCCAAGCCTCTCCTGTCTGCTGCTGCCTCCCCTTCCTGGGTGCCGTGATGTGGACAGCTTCCCTCTCTCTGACTTTTCCCTTGTCTCTCTCTGACTTGGAACCAACTGACTGCACGAATCATCTTAACAACCATGAGCCTGGGGCTGGCGAGATAGCTCAGCGGTCTAAAGTGCCTGCTTAGGCAACTGGAGGGACTGCAGTTCCATCCCCAGCATCACATGCTGCTCCACTGACCATAAATAAATAAAGTTAAAAAAAAATTAGCCAGAATAGTTCTCTCCTTTTTTTTTTTTTTTTTTTTTTTTTTTTTTTTTTTTTGTGGAACCGGGGTTCAAACTCATGACCTTGCACTTGCCAGGCAGGCACTTGTGCCACAGAGCTATCTCCCCAGCCCCAATTCTCTCCTTTTAAGTTGTGGATGTCACATGTTGCATTTGAGGGTTAAGAAAGTAGACAGCTGTTGGTACCCGTTGTCATGGCTATACTTGGTTGTGTGGTTCAGAAGTCTTTGGAAATGACTTGTAGGAGAAGTTGGGAAAGGTTTGGAGGTGGGGCTAGAGAAGCTCTAGAATGTTATAAGCTAAGCTTGATGGGAGATTCTGGTTAGCTCTTAGAAGACTGAAATGGTCATTGAAGTGTGAACAGAACTACAGATGACAAAGGCCAGACTTAGGAGGTTTCAGTTGGTAACAAGGGCTCCACAGCCAGTTGGTCTTAAGACCATGTGTGTTATACTCTGGCAGAAAATTTTATTCAATATTTTGTACAAAACTTCCTTCAAGATTTTGCACACTGTTTTGTCTATATTTTGCTCATAAATGAAACTTTGTGGAAAACAGATTAAGGGCTGCAGACTAATCTGTTAGAGGAAATTTTAAGGCAGTGCATTGTTAGGTCTGTGGCTGAGAACTGCTGGTGGATTTTACCTGTATTTACTGTGAGAAGCAAGACCAAAGATAGAACTGAGTAGTTTGAAAAATATTGCGGGGGGCCAGAATGCTAACTTTTATAAAGTTGGGGCTGCCCTTCTGCTGAGAAGAGCTTAGTTGCTGAAAAGATTACCTGGAACAAAAGGAAAGATGCCTTTAGGGCATCAGCCCCAAGGATCAAAGGTGCAAAAGTGAAAGATTTTGCTTTGAGAAAGCCCTAGGGCACTCTGTTTTAGGAGGGCCGTCTAGAGAATTGGTTCCCTAGGATTCAGTTCACAGTGCTCCGCCATTGCCATTGAGGAAATCATGGGACTTTCTCCCAGCCATGATCTGAGGGGAGTCTGGCTGCTGCTCTAGCTGGTGGCAGACCTTGGTGTCATCCACGTGGCACTGGTTTTATGGGGGTGCAGAGTGCAAGAGTTGTGTGGCCATGAGGCCTTTCACCTGGATTTTAGAAGAAGACTAAAGGCCATGAGGCCTTTCACCTGGGAGGCCAGGCAGTCACCTGTCCTGAGTGCCCTCTGTTAAGGGCAGTGTGTGAAGCTGTGAGTGGAAAAGTGAAAGTCCAGTGAAGACCGCAGGATACTGGAGTAGCCAGGACCGTGGGATGTCTGTGGAAAGATTCAAGGAGTGAACAAAGCTAGCCCAAGAGAGAGGCCCATGAGCTGCAGTCAGCAGTGCCATGGGCCTGGGGCTGCCAGAGCCATTTGGAGTTTACATCTTTACCCTGTGTGCTGGACTTGGAGCTATAGGTTTTAATGTTTGTCTTTGACAACTCTTAGAGATAGACTAAATGCACAGCAATGTTTTGGGGGCCAAGGGCAGAATGTAATGATTTAGATTAAGAATGTTTCCTGAAGGCCTCATGTTCATCGCAGGTGGGGCTTTTTTAATTTTATTTTAGGGAAGGGTCTACAGAGTGTTCAGGGTCTCATTACTAGGTCAGACTCATAGTGATCCGCCTGTTTTATAGCCCCCCCAAGAGCTGGGATTACAGGCATGCCACCATGCCCAGTCTCAGTTGCTGTCTCAACATGCCCCTGGGGTGGGGCCAGCACAGCAAACACGGGGATTGAACCCCCAGCCCCTGTGCCTGCTTGCAGGCACTTTAATCCACTGAACTATTTGGCCGGCTCTACAGGTGGGACTTTTAGTGTATAACTGAATCATGAAGGTGGTGTGGGTGACTTGCTGTTAGGTGATGGGTTTGGGTTAGAAGAGAGATGTCCCTGGAAGTGTGACCTGCAATAGTGTATCTCCCTCCCAGGCTCCTCCCTCCTCCCTCTGCTTCCTGGCCACAGAGGTGTGAGCAGTTTCCACTCAGGCCCTTCCGCCACGCCCTTTCTATGATGACACCTGCAGAAATGGACTGAAGGTTCCAAAGGTTTGGGAGGCAAGACAAACCTTGCCTTCTTTTGGTTGCAGGTGTCAGATATTTTGTCCCAGCACCAAGGAAAATAAGTCACTGCTGAAAGGTATGCTGATAGTAAGCAGAGTTCCTGGGTCTATCTCCCAACTCCATGCCCTTCTGTCCTTCTCTGACTCCCTTTTGTTCTTAAGAGCTTTTCACACATTACTTAGGATAAGCACTCTAGCCCTTACCCAGAAATCCTGAAGATATGGATTCTGTATCTCATAAAACATTTATTTAGAAGAAAGCAATAGCATGAGCTAATTCCAGAGTGTTACACGGACTTTCCAAGCATCCCATGAGGAAACCCAAAAGTAATGGTCCCGGGAATGAGGCTTGGCTTCTCTTTCCCTTTCTGGTCTGCTCAGCCTCTCAGCTCCATCTGGGAGAGTCCTTCAACACCTAGAAGCCTCTGTGAATCATAGCTGAAATGACTAGACATAAATGTGGTGTCCAGCTGAACTGAGTGTAGAAATGGGAAATACGTGGTGGAGATCTTCATTTAATGAATTCTTGGGTGCTAAGGAAACAGCAGTGACTAAAAACCCCAGCCTTCATGGGGCTTCCATTCTAGGGGCGGGGATGGGATGAATGTAGTGAATCTGGAGTCTACAAGACCCATTCTCTTACCTCCCTAAATGTAGGAGAAAAGGAACAAATTTTACTAAGCACCTCCTGTATGTGAGGCACTGGGGAATGTAGTCTGAAATGACATGGTCCCAGCCCTCGCACTTCGTGTGTGCTCAGCCTGGAAGGAAGTCAAGCCGTTCTATGGATTGTTGCATACTCTGTCTGGTAATTGCAGTGTGGTAAGTGCCCCATAGGAATGGAAGACCAGGGACCTGAAGAGCTGTTTTTGAACAAGGAACCACTGATCTCTGAAGTGTGAATACAATACATTTGTATTGGAAGAGGAAGGGGTAACATGCTGGGAATAGGTGGCGAACACAAAAGTTTTGAGATAGGACCATGAGATGTTGAAGGAATGAAAAGAAATCCTCTATCTAGAGTAAGGAAAAAGTGTGATACAGGTCAGGCTGGCAAGGGCTAGGTCTTGCAGGTGTGATGGATTAACAGCTAGTGGGCAGCTTGTAACACCCAGCTAAACTGAGTCAAGGTGGGGCTGGGGGTGGAAGGCCTGCCCACTGAGGACTGTTGCCAACACATTAAAAAACTGGTGGGGAAGATGATGTGCTATTGATTGTCCTGGAGAAACATGCTGGTTTTCCTGATACAAATTCAGCTGTTCTGATTGGAGGAACTTGGATCCTTGCTGTTGCTGAAGATGGCTACAGTTCTTTTCAGGGGAGCTCTGGTCCTTAGCTTGAGCATTGCTTCCTGGCTCCAGTGTAGATATCTCAGCCTTTTCATCCCACTGGCACAGGCTTTCTATCTTCCACCACCGACTTTAGGACCTTTCTAGTGCAGATCTTTGATACAGACCTGCATGAGGCATTGTCATGGACCCTTAAATCTCCAGCTGGATTCATGGAGGACTCTGCCATGGGCTCTAGGTCTTCAGCTGAGCTTATATAGGATGTTGCCATGGGGTCCAGCCCCTCTTCTGAATTCTCTGGGTCTCTAGTGTATGGACAGATCTCCCACACTCTTGCATTTGACTCTTTGGGTGAATATTATAAAATAATTCTATAAACTATGTGTCCTGTATTAATCTTGTCTCTTGTAAACCTTGACTACAACAGAAGGTATTCAAAGCCATGTGTATGAATTTGCACTTATTTTTACAATCAAGGAAGATTTAAAAAACTGCTAAGTTGGGAAGCTTTAGAAGTCTGAGAAAGGGCCAGTGAGATAGCTCAGAGGACTAAGCATCTGCTTAGGCAAGAGCAGGGATGGGGGTTTGATCCCTGGCACCACATGTCATATTGGCCGCCCCCCCCCCCC
>PVKN010015234.1:0-18630 GCA_004027915.1 Capromys pilorides
AAAAAAAAAAAAAAAAGTGATTTTAAAGGTTTCTCCATTTTTGAAATAAGTCGTAGAATATTTGTATACAGTAAGACTTTATTTTTAGGATTTGCTTTTAGAGGTTTATTAAGGCTCTATTTAAAGCCAATGGGGTCTCCCTTTTATGCATTTTATTTATTTGTTTATTGTGGGAGGGGAAGCCTGCATACAGTATAAAGGAGGTGGAGAGGCAGCAGCTCCTCCCTTTTTGCACTCATTGCTTTTGTTGTTTTCCACTGTCATGAACTGTTGTTGCCCTTGCACTTGCTGGACAGGCACTTGTGCCACAGAGCTATCTCCCCAGCCCCCTATGTATTTATTTTTAAAAATCTTTTATTTATTTATTTGGTACAAGATCTTGCTATGCAACTTGGACTCATAGTTATCCTCTTGCCTCAGTTTCCTCAGCACTGAGATTACAGGGGTGCACCACTGTGCCTGGTTTTGATGGTGGCATAGTGTGCCCGGGATTCCAGGGCAGGCATGGCATGCAGTACTAGGGATTGAACCTGGGTTCTTGCAGTTGCCAGGCAGGTACTTAGACCGCAGAGCTAGCTCTCCAGCCTCTCTTAGCAGGGTTTCTCTGACATCACTTCTGTGGTTATCTTCAGGTTTTTTTTTTTTGCCTCTAGTTTATTTTGACATACATTTTTTTCTGAGAAAGCTCATCTGGATTTCCAGAATTATTGGTGCATTCTTAACATGTTCTTGTATTTTGTAATCACATAGAAAGACAAGAATTAAATAGGTATATTTCTGCTCTGTATTCATTTTTTTCTATTCTATGTTGCTCAGGCTTCCTTGCTTTTACTTTCTTAAATTCATATGTAGAAGAATTAAATTTCAATTTATAACTTTTGTCCTTTCCCATTTTAATATATGCTTTATAGTTTTTTCTCTCTACTTTTCACTTTTTTTTTTTTTTAATGGGAGGACCTAAAATTTATTTTATGGAATAGAGCTTTTTCATATGTGTTATTATTGCTCTTGAGGACTCAGCTACTCATTTATGCTTTAATTTTCTTGGATTTGAAAGACAGCATGTAGTCTTAACAGTTTTTGTTTACTTGTATCAGATGGAGAAATACTGTAGTCCTGCTTTTGCTGCTTATCAGAGAGAACAAATTATTGGAGCAGCTCTGTTTCTACTTGATGTTGTTAGAATTGTCTTTTTGCCAGGTGTGTACAGTCAAGTCCTGGGCTTTCTGGTAAGGGAAATGTGGCCCAGCTCTTCTCTGTGTCTGGGTTCCCCAAAGCCCCAATTCCTTCGCAGCTGTCTGTTCCCATTATAGAGTCCTGTCCCCCAGCACTTGGTCTTACCTGCTTTGTGCTTGTTGGGCAGGCATGAACAGCCAGCCTAGGTGACACCTTCTTCCTCTGACCGTATCTTACACCTCTGTCCACCCAGAGCAGTGAGAGAGCCTGTGAACAGGAGCCTTGTTGGTGGTCCTGTTTATGCTGTCAGGTCTCCCATGCCCCCCTCCTCCTGACAGTGGTACTTTCAAACTAGGGTACATCTGAGAGGTTGAGAACATTTTCTTGGAGGACTTCTTGGAGAGCCTTGGTAACCTGAAGTGAGGAGTTAGGTTAGAGATGTTTCACTTGTGTTCTGTTTTCATTTGAATCCTGGTTATAATCTGTTGTGGTTCACGACTATGGTGTGGTGCAAAGGATGAGAGATTGCTTATAGTCAGTATCCAATTCAAATTCCAAGTAGACCTGAGGGGCTCTCCTTACTTGAGACCCCCTCAGTGTGAGAGAATCTCAGAAGTCAGCCCTAAACTGAAGTTTCTGTGGCTTTTTATTGACCGAATCAGGAAGGATAAGGAAAGGTCAGGTGGTCTGTTAGTCATTGACCTTAGGGCCAATCTAAGTGAAATATTGAAGTTTGTGGAGGAAAGGGCCAGAGCATTCTGCCCTCAGAAGGCACTGTGTTTTGATCCTACTTGGACTTGGGGCCCTGTGGGCTGTGTCTTAGTCTCTAACCATGCATTCCAGGAGGCTTCGAAAGTCCCATAGCTCTGGCTCTCCGTCTCATAGACACCTCTGGCCAAAGCCCCGCCTCAATATCCAGTGGAAGATCTTAGCCAGTTGGGTATCTTGATAGCCTTCCTAATTTCCACCGTTACAGGGTTTTTTTTACTAGTTTACTCCCCTTCATCTCTGTCTTCATTGCTTTTTCTGCTCACATTCTTTGGGTTATTTAATTAGCAAGGGTGGAAAAGGGAGAAAGCAAAGGCTGGTGGTCATTTTGCTAAGTTTGTTTAGAAGTCTCAATTTGTAATTTTTAATGAGTGCATGACGTGGTGTCCTACTAATGCAAGCATAATCATTTCCTGGCTATTTGGGATTTTTCCAGGTTTCATTGTGTTCTTTGTTCTCTTTTAAACATCATTGGACAGAACATTTTTTGAGAATTTCCCCCTTTTAAGTTTATTCTCCAGTATGGTTTTAAATTCAGTTTTACAGCAAGATCCACCCTCAGGAGTATTCTGTAGGACATGCTCAGGCATCTGCCGGGTACCTGGCATAAGGAAGGTGAAGCAAGGCAGTGAGGCGCTGGCTGTGTATCCGGAGAGCTGTGCTTCTGCCCTGACCTGGGAGGGTGCCTGCAGGGGCTTTGCCAGAAGCTTACCGAAATGAAGTCACACAGTGCCCATGTTCTTCCAACAATACCGCCAAGGGAAATTCCATTGTTGGAGCGTGACTTGCTTTTATTATTTCCATACTGGCTCTTAATGTATATGACTCTTTTCATAAACCATATGCTTAGTGTAATAAAGAATCTTGCCAGTGATTTATGTTATTACTGTCTCTTGTGGGTGGCCGACCACAATGATGTATCCTGAAACTAAACTCTGAACCAGAGGTTTTCAAAGCAAGCTAATTCTGTGTCTGTCTTCCTGGGGTGAAAAAGGGGACAAGGGAAGGAGCGCTCTTACAACAGAAGCCTATAGCTGAGAATAAGCATTTTGCAGCAATATCCCCTACTCCCCCCAGTATCAGGAATTGAACTCAGGACGTTTTGCTTGCTAGGCAACTGCTTACTCTACTGAGCTACCTCCCTGTCCCCATCTTTTTTTCTTTTGAGTCAGGCTCTTGCTGTATAGTCCAGGCTAGCCTTGAACTTTTTTTGGGGGGGTGGGTGGGTAGAGGGGAATAAAATTAGGACCTTGTGCTTGCCAGGCAGGCACTTGTGCTACCGAGCTATTTCCCCAGCCCCACTAACTTTCTGTGTGGCCGAGGGTGACCTTGGAGTGATGGAGATTCTCCTGCCTCAGCCTCCCAAGTGCTATACTACAGATGTGTGCCACCACCCTGGCTTAGATATTTTCATTTATTAATTAATTATATAAGTTCTGTCTTCACAAGGCCTAGTCTAGGTGTTGCTGCCAAAAAATCATAAGAACTAAGCATGAAGATACCAGCTATCACTCTAATGTACATCATTTTTGTTTGCAGCAGCTTTTATTGCGTACTGTGAACCCAGCCCAATGGTTTATAAGAAGATGCGAAAATAGTTAGAAGACAGATCTATCTTTATTGTTTATAATATGTATGAACAGTGATTTAGCACCTGACCATGTTTCAGCTGCTTTTGGGTGTTTCTTCTGTGTCTCTGTTTTCTCCTCCTGGGTTATATTTGTTGAAGAAGCTGGGTCTTTTTTAAAACACATTTGGTTGTTATAGGGTCTCACTGTCCAGCTTGAACTCAACAGCGATCCTTCCATTTTTCAGCCTCCCCAGCTCTGGGATTACAGGAGGTTGCCACTACGTCTACACTCATTGGCCAGCCCAGCCCAGCCCACCCTGGAAGGAGGGCTGGTGTGGCATGTGGTTCAGTGGATCGAACTGTGGTCCTTGTGCTTGCCTAAGCTTGCCTTAGCAGGCACTTTAGTCCCCTGAACTATCTGGCCAGCTCAAGAAGCTAGGTCTTAATTCTCTTTAGTTTCACATAGTGTGAGTTTTGCTAATTGTATCCCCAAAGTATTATTTAACATGTTTCTCAGCCACTCTCTTTCCTGTAAGTTGGTGGTCTGTACAGAGGCTAGTTTAGAATTTAAATAGATTATGTATTTATTAAGCACACTTCTTCTAAATGGCAAGGTGAACTTCTTTCATGAAGCACAGAAGTTTTAGTTGTCTCTTTGTGATGACTGAGTTGTTAAATGTCCAGTACTTAATTGGATGCAGACCTTTAATGTTTTCCTTGGCCCAGATAGTGCTCTTCAGAAGGGCAAAATAGAGCAGCATTTGGTTTGTTCACACTGTTCTTTCTTTGTCAGAGTCTTATTGTGGGCTGTTCACTGTAGCCAGTGTTGCTGGAAGAGGAATTGGCATAAATTTGGTTGCTTATTTCTCTTGGTCGTAGACGATCTGCTTGCTCAAGGAATATTGAGTGCATAGAAGCTCATATTTTCAAAATATTTTGTGTTTTAGAGGTACTTTTTGTTTTGGCTAAAAAAGCTTCATTCATTCATTCATTTGGTACAGGGTCTCACTACATGACTTGGACTTGTAGTGATCCTTTTGTTTTCAGCCTCCCCATCACTATATTACAGGCATGCGTGGCTCAGCATGCCCAGGGGATGGAGCTGGTGTAGCATGTGGTGCCAAGAGCAAACCCCAGTGCCTGCATTTGCCTAAGCAGGTGCTTAGTCCGCTGAGCTATCTCACAGGCCCTAAACCAGCCACTTTTGCCGAAGGTTCCCCACTATGTGTTTTCATTTAATTTATCTTCTTCTTCTAGGATCTCATTTTGCCCAATGGTGGTACTCCAGCAGGCACTTCAAGTCCAGCCTCTTCATCTTCCCTTCTGAATAGACTTCAACTTGATGATGACATTGATGGTGAGACCAGAGATCTCTTTGTCACGGTTGATGACCCCAAGAAACATGTCTGTACAATGGAGACCTATATCACCTATAGGATCACCACCAAAGTAGGTTCCTTTGTTTGATATTACTTACGTTAAATGGTGTGGCAAAACTGAGATCTTCCCTCCATGACTTCTGCTTTGCTTTCAGCCTGTCTTTACACAATTCCAGTTGCCATTGTTATAACTGTGGGTGACATTTTTGGAGAGAGTGGACCCACTAAAATAATAATAATTTGGGGATTTTTTTGTTTGTTTTGAGACAGGGTCTTGCTGTATAGGATGTAGTTCATGCTGGCCTTGAACTCACTGTGTAGCCCAAGCCAGCCTCTACTCAGTAGCAGTCCTCTTTCCTCAGCCTCTCAAGAGCTAGGATTATAGGCATGCACAATCATACCTGGTGAGAATTAAAAGAATTATATATTTTGAGCTTTAAAAAAAAAAATCTTACAGTGAAGAAAAATTACTGAAAATTTTAAATGAAATATTTAATACCAGTACTTTTATGTATTTTCTGTCATGATGCTACTTAGCATGTTCTGTTGCATTAATTATTAATTAATTAATTATCCTGAGACAGGGTCTCGCTATGCAGTTCAAGCTGGCCTTAAGCTCACTTTTGTAGCCTTGAGCTCACTTTTGTAGCCTAGGCTGGTCTTGAACTTGCATTGATCCTCCTGCCTCAGCCTCCCAAGTGCTGGGATTATAGGCGTGCACTACCATGCCTGTCCCAGGCTGGTCTTGAGCTCACAACAATCATTCCTGCCTCAGCCACCTGAGTGCTGGCATTGCAGGCATGCCCTACCACACACAGCCTCTCTTGAAATTTATGAATCATCATAGTAGCCCAGGTGTTTGTGATGAAACTCTGGCAAGTGTAAAGTCCTGAGTTTGATTTCTGGTACCAAAAAAACAAAAACAAAAAACACCAAAAACCAAAAAACTTCTACTCTTTCTTTTTTTTTCTATTATTATTATTATTATTATCATCATCATTTTGCGTGTGTGTGTGTGTGTGTGTGTGTGTGTGTGTGTGTGTATTTAGTCTACAGGTCTCACTGCATAGATTGGACTCTTAGTGATCTTCCTATTTTCAGCCTCCCAAGAACTGGGAATGTAGATGTGTGCCACCATGCCCATTCTCAATCGCAGTCTCTGTGTGCTTGGGCCGGCACAGCTTGTGGTGCTGGGGATTGAACCCTGATCTCTGCTCTCAGCCTAAGCAGGTGTTTTATTTCACTGAGCTATCCGGCCAGCCCAGTTTTTATTTTTTGTACTACTGAGTGTTGAATCCAGGTCCTAGTGCTTAACCACTGAGCTGTAGTGTCTGTCCAATATGGTTGTATTGAAAATTAGTTTTTGAGTATTTGAAGTAATCCTGAAACTTTGGGCTTGTGTTCAGCATGCACTAACATTTTGGGCAGAATCATACTTTGTTGATACACTGGATGCTGTTTGCATGAATATATGTGTACCCTCTGTCACCCCCCTTAACAGCCAAAACTTTCTCCAGACATTGTCAGTCTTTGGGGAGCAAAATTGTTCCCTGATTGTAAAGCGTGAGTCTGTGATATCTGTATTATGAAGGAGAAAATTTACATTGTTGCTGTTGTGGTTTGGGATTTTTGCAAGGGGAACCATACAATAGGGGCCACATTTTACAATATTTTGTAATGAAACACCCAAAGAATCATATACAAGCAGTACAGGAAATCTGTCCACACACTAAAGACCAAAGAATCCAGCTGAGTACCTGGATCCTAACGTCCTGCATGAGTCCAGATGAAAACCTGAGCTCATAACAAAGCCTCTCCCACAAGTCCAGCTGGAGGCCTAGATTCCACAACAAAAGTCTCTTGCAGGCCCACTTCACAGATCTGTGCTGGAAAGGCCCAAAGGTCCTTTGGAAGGCAGAAAGTCTGTGCCAGCAGGATGAAGAAGCTGTGCTAGCAGGCTGAGGGATCTGGACTGGGGCCAGGAAACAACACTTAGGGTCTGAACCAGAGCTCCCCCAAAAGAATCACAGCCATCCTGAGCAACAGTGAGGTCCAGAGCTCCTCCAGCAATGAGGAAAGCTGAGTTCCTATTAGGAAAGCCAATGCAATATGCTTCTGTATGAGGCTGGGCAGTGCACTGTCTTCCCCTCTGGAGCCAGGAAGCAATGCTCAAGATGATACCTAGAACTCCTCCAAAATGAACTGTGGCCATTCTCAGTGACAACAAAGGCCCTGAGCTCCTCTAGTGACAGGAACAGCCAAGTTCATCAGGAAAGCCAGCATGACAGGGTCACCCAGCAGAACAGCCCCTGAGAACCAACCCTACCAATGCTCCAACAGCTTCTCCAAACAGCATTCCTAATAGCATCTTGACAGCTTCTCCGCTTCTGCCACTTATGCAGCTGGCAACAACCCTCAGGTGGGCCCCCACATCCAGCACCATGTTAGTTTAACTCAGCTAGCTGGGGGTATCAAGTTGACCACCAGTCAGAAATCTACCACAGTTGCTTTGTATTTTAGAATTAAAAAACAAGTTTTAGTGTCCTATTTCTTATTTTCCCTTATCACAGTGCACATCACGAAGAAGCATTTACAGATACTTTAGAGCTCTAAAAGATAGAAGTGTGTTTATGATGGTGTTAAGAAGATGTTAGATGCATATGTACTCTCTTCTTTTGCCTTTTATCTTTTTTATTACAGAAAAATCTTACTTTTTCCTTTATTAATGTTTTAAATTTTGAGACAGGTTCTTGTTATACAGTTCAGGCTAGCCTTTAGTCACTGTGTAGCCCTTTGTGGCTTAGAACACACAGAGGTCCTCCTCCTCTCACAAGCTAGTGTTACGGGCAGGTGCCACCATGCCTGGCTTAATTTTTTTTTTTTTAAATTGTGAAAATTTAGTAGATTTTTGTAACTGTTTAAAATCTTTGGAAAGAGAAACAATGAAATAAACTTACATGTTCTATCTGTATCTTTTATTGGTTGAAGGTATTTTTAAGATCATATGTGTGATATAAATTTATTGTCTTACAAAAAATAAAAGAAACAATGCTAAGGACCAAAATACAGAGTAGAAAACTCTGTGTCTTCCCTTGTCCTACTCAGATGTTTTTCTTGCCAAAGCAACCATTGCTAAAATGTGTGTCCCATGAGTCCTTTTTCCGGTAGCAGGGATTGAATTTAGGACCTTGTGCTTGCCAGGCAAGTGCTTATTCTACTGAGCTACCTCCCCAGCCCTGAGTCCTTTTTCTTTTCGTTGACATATACACACACAGGAGGAGGTAGGTTTCAGTGTATATTGCTTTCTCTTTCCCTTCCATTTGACGATATTTTTGAAGCCCTCTTTTCATATATAACTATGGCTAACTAATCAGGTAGGCTACGGCCTCACAGTTCCTTTCCCTATGTGCATTTACGCCTTTGCCAGATCTTGCAATCACTGCCCTGTCAGGGGGCAGCTCCGCTCTTGGTTCACACTCAAAGCTTTGTACCAGGGTGTCTTTTTCTGCTAGTGCCTTTGGCAGGTGCTTATGTGGTAACCTTTCCTCAGGGTTCCTGGTGTGAAGTACGCAATTCCAGGAATTGTTTCCTTTTGTTTATTTTTTTCCTGGGGCGAACTTATTTTTTATCCTGTGTTCAGTGAAATGCAAAACCTGTTTTTCTTGAATGGGTGCTGTAAACAGCCAGGTGACAAGGCGACTGCCTCTGCAGTAAAGCAGTACTGGCAGAGTGAACTGTTCTCCCACTGACACTTGATTCCCATGCCCTGCAGTTTACCCCACTCTGACCCCAAAGCAAATCTCTCAAGACTTTGCTTAACTGAGTCAGAGGCTGATATACTGCGCAGCGCACCAGTCTTTCTTAGGCATCTTCTTTCTTTTTTCCCTCTGTCCTTATTTCTGTCCCTTCTCCAGGTATTATTTGATTTCCTGTAAGTGAGAAACTGAGAGTAACCCTGTCCAGGTTCTAGTCCCACATTTTCACTTGGCTATGATGACAGTGCCTTCAGATGAACTTGCCGCAGAATCTTTACTTCTTACCCTAGCGCTCTTGTCCTCTGCTTTACACCAGCTTTGCCTGCTTTCCTGTTTCTACAAGTGAACCAGGTTTAACCTCTTGGTGGTACACTTGGAGCCTTCCCTTCCTGTGCTGAAGGGTGTGTAGGAGCATGGAGATGAGAGAAAGGACAGGCAGGGACACCAGATTCCACACCTGGTCCTGTTCTGGCTGCTTACACCTTTGTTCTAGGCAAAGGTAACTGACCAGAAAGTGAAGTTTACAAATGCTTGTTTTTTCCTTGGGGGCTGCAGCTTCTTGATCCTAATTTTCCTGATCACCAAAGCTGGACAAGTGCAGAGCTCTATTTGTCTAAGTTTAAATGAGCATAGGCGGAGAGCACTGTAGGGCAGAGGTGGTAGATGGATCTTAGATTTAATGACCAAGCTGGGTGCTGTGGTCCATCCTTTTAGTCCCAGCATTTGGCAGGCTGAGGCAGGAGAATCCTGGGAGTCTGAGGCTGGCAGGGTTACACGGCAAATATGGTAAATTCAGGACCCGCTTGGACTACACAATGAGTCACTGTCTCAAAAAAAAAAAAATTAAAAAAAAATATATGTATGTATGTGTGTGTGTATATGTATGTATGTATGTGTGTGTATGTGTGTATATATATATATATATATATATATATATATATATATATATATATATATATATATGAGCTGAAGTGCTATACCGCACCTATGCTGTGAGTCTCTTTTTCTCCAGGGATGGATGCCAGCCCGGCCTTTTAGGGCAGGCAACTTCTAGCTCCAGTCTCTCTGACTTTTAGAGAGTAACATAATTATCACACATTTATCAGGTGCTTTACTTTTTTAGAATAGAAACTATTTAATTCTTCCTATATACAATTTATGCTTATTCTAGAAAAGGTATAAAATATGTTAGAATACCTGCAAGTTCAGCAATCAGAAAGAATCATTGATCTTTTCCTGGGCCATTTTTCTTTCTTTCTTTTTTTTCTGAAAATGAGTATATTGGGGCCAGCGAAGTAGCTCAGTGATCTAAAGTGCCTGCTTAGGCAACCACAGGGGCAGCGGTTCAATCCCCAGCACCACATGCTGCGCCAGCCCCACCCCCAGGGCAGGCTGAGCCGGCCATAATAAATAAATAAATAAATAAATAAATAAATAAATAAATAAGAGTATGTTGTATGCGCCCAGCTCAATTTGTACATCGCAAATCTCTCTCCATGCTAGTGCCAGTAAGCACACTGCCATGCATCATTTGTAAGGCTGCAGCGGTGTTCTGTTACATAGATACTGTGTTATTTGTGCTAAGCACCTTCAGTATATTGTTACCTAATCCTCACACTTCATGAAGTAAAAGATAAGGAAACTGGGACCCAGAGACATCAAGAAAGCTGCTCAGACGGGCAGCTAGTATGTGGGGAGGCTTGTATCATCTCTGTGATCCAGCCATGCCCTTTAGAAGTGTTCCTTACTTCCAACGATGTGTCTTCCCAGAGGCTGCCAGCTCTCTTTGGCTATTAAAACCGCTGATGCAGAGGCAGACTTGAAGTTGAGAAATAAACATCGCTTCAGAAGCTTCAGTCGTCACCACCGCACCCGCTGCAGCCTGTTTCTCTTTGCAGAGGCCTCAGTGGTCAGGAGAGCCTAAATGCCCCTCAGAGGTCAGGTTAAATATAAGGGCCACAAACTAGATGTTAGATTTAATGACAAGGCTGTGGATAACTCTGGTGAGAGAGTTTCGTTGGTGTGGTAGTGCAGCACCCAGTTGGCAAGGGTTAGGATGAATGGGAGGTAAGGGAGAGATGTGACTGCTGCAGTTTGGCAACAAAAACAGGAATAACATACACCGCAAGAGCAGTAGTTAGAGGAGGATGTGGACTTAGGGAGAGGGAGGCTGGCATTGTGTGTGTATATATTTTGCTTTGTTATTGCTTTTTGAGGCAGGGACTTGCTGTATAGTCTAACATGGTTTCAAAACTCTCAATTCTCCTGCCTCAGCCTCTGTTTTTTTTTTTTTTTCTTTTTTAAATTTATATTATGGCTGGCTCAGCTTGCCCTGGGGTTGGGCCTGGCACAGCGTGTGGTGCTGGGGATCCCTGCAGTTGCCTAAGCAGGTGTCTTAGACTGCTGCGCTATCTCAATGGCCCTGCCTCAGCCTCTTGTACTGAGAGTTACAAGTGTGCGCCACCATACCTGGCTTTGCGTGTTACTTTTAATGGGTGAAGAAGACCTCAGTGTCACTCGGCTAGTGTTGATAGAGAGGGAGACAGTGAGTTAAAGATTAGAGAGCAATGTGGAAGCCCTTGGAAAGGAGGAAGGAGAGAGTGTTGAAGGCGGGGGTGGGGTGGGTGGGTGGGTGGTGGCTTCTGGTGGGGTGGGGAAGCACCTTTTCCCTTGTTCCAGGAAAAGCACGGAAGCTTCTTCTGTGGCAGGAAGTTGAGGGGTTCTTTGCTTACAGCTGCAGTTTTCTCAATGAGTAAAGGAGATCTTCCACCGAGAGTGAGGCGGGATTTTGAAGTAGGTTTTAGAAGCCTTCAGAACCTTAATAAGCTTTTTAATAACTGGTGTGGAGAATGAGGGAGAGAGTTGCTGAAAGGAGTAATAAAAAAGTGCTTGACAGTGATGAAGGTCCACGTGTAGAATTTATTGTGTTATTCTGTGTTTGACTAATTTGCTTTTTCCTTCAGCAGTATGCTCACATGCCCAGGCCTGCTAAAACAAAGAAGGGTGGTGGCACTTTTGCCAGAGCTGGGAGAATGGACAGCGGGAAGGAGCATTAGGTATTGTGGATTGAAATGATAGGTCATGAACTGAGGCCAAATGAGGAAGGAAGGAAAGGAATGAATGGACAGAATACTCAGGATCTACCCTAAGTCCCAAGAGACTGAGAAACAGGGGTATTGTAAAGTGGAAGGTGGAAATGTTGGGGTGCTGTTGAATTTCCACCTGATGACAGTCTGGAGAGGTGGTGGAGTGGACGGAGAGGCGGACTGCGTAGTGAACCACCTGGCTCTCAAGGCAGGAGGGCTTTGAAAAGGAAGCTGGGCAGGCAGGTGTTCCAGGGTTCAGGGCATCACGAGAAATAATGGTGTCAGTAGTAGAATGTGGACTTGAGGGAGGAGGAGGCTTTTGTGTGTTTGTTTTATTGGGCCTCAAGATGGCCTGTGTAGCTCAAGAGGGCCTCAAACTTGTGGTCTTCCTGCCTCAGCCTCCTTGCTGAAAGGCGGGATAGGGGATGTATACAGCATGAGCTTCAGGTTTTCACAGGGCTGTGGAGGGACAAACTGAAGAGCAGTGTGGAATGGAGATGTCTGCAGCCACTCCTTGCCTTGGGGTATGGAGTGAAGATTGTGGAGTAGAGACAGTGAGTGGGCCACAGAGGGGCAGGTGGCAGGGAGCCTACTCACTCAGGAGAAAACCAGGTTTCAGTGAGTGTTCCAGAGTCTGGTGGAGAGATCTTTGCTCCAAGGACAGGAATTCCTGAGGAGCACTAAGATGCATGACGAGGAGCTCACCAGGCATCGTCCTCATGAGCTCTTTTAGGCAGCGAGGTTTTGAGACAGAATAGCTACCATTTGGTAATGAAAGAGGTTTTGGGGCTTGAGGACAAGCGTTACTTAGATTTCTTAGGCTCTAGCTATGGCCTGTGGAAATGGTACTTGTGATGAAGACAAAGTCTCTCTGGAGTGAGTCAGAAATTTTGGATTGAATGAGCATTCTTTGTAATGGCTCTGGGCCACAATTATTGGGCACATCTGCTTCTCTCTCTCTCTCTCTCTCTCTCTCTCTCTCTCATAGCTGGCCCAACTTACCCTGGGGATAGGGCTGGTGCAGCATGTGGTGCTGGGGATTGAACCACAGTCCCTGCGGTTGCCTAAGAGGCACTTTAGACTGCTGAGCTATCTTGCTGGTACATCTGCTCCTGAAGTGGAAGGAAAAGCCTTTCTGAGCAGGGTGAGGTGCCATGTGGAGTGACGGCCTGAATTCTGTATTTGTGACAGGTTTTCCAAAGTGCTGGAAGCCTTCCCCTAAATTGTCAAGGATTTCTAGAGATGACCAAGGAGGTGTTCATATAGATTGATGGTTCTGAATTTCTAGTGTAATAAAAATAAGTATTCCTTACTGTGTCTTGTGCTCATTTAACCTATTCTTAGATGTGTAACCAATTCTGATTGTTAATGGACATTCTAGGTTATAGACATGCAGTTGGAATGACAAAGATAAAAATGTTGAAATGGTTGTCCCTGATTATGGCATTGTGGTTGTGATTTTTTTTTTTTTTTTGCTTGGTTAATCACTGATATTAGAAAATAAGAGGTAAGGGCCAGGGAGGTTGCTCAGCAGCATAAGTGCCTGCCTGGCAAGCCCAAGGTCCTGAGTTTCATCCCTGGTAGAGTAAAAAAAGTAGATATACATTTGTTTTCTTCAGATCCTGAATTTCACACTTGTACTTGGAGTTTTATTGATCTGCATATTTTATGAATACTGTTAGCTTTATAGCTGGATTTCTGCAGAAAACCACAGTGATATCTGTGGCCTAGTTTTATCAAGTATGCAGAGTAGCACTGCAAATGCATTTCCTAGTTTTATTCCTGTCTCTGCCTTTTCTCTCTTTTTCTTATGTTTTCTTACCTACTTCTAACTTTAACTTATTTTTTTTGAAATACTAGTAATTTTTTAATGATTGATAGCTTCTGGTTGACTCCGAATGGGACAGTTAAAAAATATTACTCAAGGACTCCCCCAGTGCATTCACACCTGCTCAGCAGCGTTGGTTTCTATTCACAGGCCATTGCCTAGTTAAGACTTCCACAGCCTCTGTCCCTCTCCAAGGTTATGGAAATCATATTTTTTGTAATAAGCTGGAAAAAAAAAAACTCTTGGTACACTCATGATCTGTGTTCTTTTTAAAAAATAACAAATTAAACCAAAAACTTTCCCAGGCTCCGCTGCCTCACAGAGCAAAGTGTTACTGCGGCAATCGAAATCGTTGGTGTCCTCTTGTCTCTTGCGGGCTGTGTGTTTCTGTTCCTCTCCTGTCCACTGGAGTCATACAGCACGGAGTTTGTAAATCTTTACATAGTATGCCAAGGCAACCAGCGCTAGCGTGCTGTGCAGTCTCTTTCTGTGCAGGTCGTCCTTCAGGACCAGCACCATCAGGGTAGAGGAGGTGAGTGTGTGCAGAGGCAGTCGAGACGGTTTATAGGTGTCATGCTCCACTTGGTGCTTGCAGCGAGGGTCAGACTGCCAGGAGATCCCATGAGGGTGCAGCAGGCCAAGCTTAACATAGCAGCAGGCAGGGAGATGTAGTGGGAATAACCTAAGGGAAGTGCCGGCGGGGTGCAGAGGCAGCGCTGCCAGCCAGCACATCGGCTCATGCAGGCAGGTGCCCACGGTGATCCAGCGCGCTGTCTCAGCACCAATTCTGGTGGGCTCAGTGACAGTGTACCTGTGTTGGGCTTCCAGGGCCTGTTCCAGCTCATGCTCAAACTGGTCCTGGATATTCTCGCCATTGTAGATCTTGTGCACGATGTAGCAGTCGGTGGCTGACAAGATTACCCTGTCTCGGGTGCTGCTGCTGCCGCTGCCCAGACCCAGACTCCTCCTTCCCCATGTGGCCATCTTGGAGACACTTGACTGGGCTGGCCAGTGTCTGGAGCCGCAGGTCTGCGAGGGCGGCAGTGGGCGGGCTGAGGGGAAATGTTGAGTCAGCAGCCACAGGGCAGGGTCCGCCAACTTATGTTGTTTGATTGATTGTATTTTGTGTATCATGTCTTTTATAGAGCATTGACTGATAGCCAGGCTGTGGTGGTGCACGTCTGTAATGTCAGCACTTGGGAAGCTGAGGCAGGAAGATCCATGTGAGTTCGAGACTAGCCTGTGTTACAAAAGTGAGCTCAAGGCTAGGCTGAACTGCATAGGGAGACCCTGGCTCAAAAAACAAACAAACAAAAATTGATAAAAAATAAAAAATATTGGGTGAGAGAGTGTGAACATTCTTCTCTGATGACTTTTACTTACTGCTTTCTGAAGGCCAAACAGGTTTTATTGATTGACTCCTGAGCATTTTATGTATTATTATAGAAATATATGAGAATCATATAAGATTTAGGATTTTGGATGAATATAAAGAGAACTGTTCTCATCATTTCTAAATACTTTTTAAAAAAATGTATTTAGTACAGGATCTACAAGGTCTCACTGTGTAGATTGAACTCATAGTAGTAATCCTTGTTTGAGCCTCCCAAGTGCTGGGATTGCAGGCATGTGCCACCACGCCCAGTCTCAACTGATGTCTTGGCCCACCCCAGGGACAGGGCCGGCAGGGCACATTGAGGTTCAAAATGGGTCCTTGCATCTGCCTAAGCAGACTCTTTAATCTGCTGAACCATCTGGCTGGCCCATCATTTTTCAATTTAAAATTTTTCTACTGTGTTTTTGTGCGGGCTGGGTGGTAGCCTACCACTAAACCACCCTCCCAGCCCTTTTGAATTTCAAGACAGGGGTTTGCTGTTTCCCAGGCTATCTTCCTTTCAACGTGCAATTTTGCTGCCTCAGGCTCCTGAGTGGCTGGGTGTTGTATGTTGTGAGCCGGTGCCAAAAGAAACGACAAAAAGACGCAACGAATGTTGCTTCAGAGGTCTCACTGAGGTCTCTCTCCAAGTGAGCCCAGAGCCTCAGAAGTATCTCACTTTTATTGAGGGCTAAAAAACAGGCTAAGATGAGAAGAAATTTTGTTGTACCAATAATGATTTGAAAAATTATAATGTCTACACCTTGTGCTCTGTATAACTAATAGAACAACAACATGCATTGTATCAAATATTGAGATATACTACTAATGCGTTTTGAAACTGTCATATTGTTATACATTGTTATTTCTTATTAAAAGTAATAAAAAAAGGCTGAGAAATGTGCACTACTACTTTAATGAATACAGAATACAAATCATATCTTTCAACTTATGCCTAATATTAAGTTCACTCAGATAACAGATAACACTTCAAGCAGGGGAGGAGACAACCATTAACATCACAAGCAAGGGATCAAAGAACAGGGCACCTGCAGGATAAGCTGTTATCTGCAACCTTGAATCTTAGCTGTCCAGGATTCCCAAGGAACAGAAAGCAGCCTTTCCTGGGCTCTGTTTATTGTTCCCTGTTTCTAGGGATATTAGTTGGTCTTTGGTCTCATCTCTATATTACTATAGCTGGGGTTACCGACATGTAGCACTATCCTGGCTCTCCTAATCTTTAATATTTAGGTTTTAGGGCTGGCCTGATAGCTCAGCAGGCTAAAGCGCCTGCTTAGTCAGAGCACAGTGGCCAGTGTGTGCTGTGCTGGCCCCACCTGTGGGGCACGCTGAGATGGACACTGAGACTGGGAATGGTGGCATGTGCCTGTAATCCCAGCACTTGGGAGGCTGAAAACAGGAGGATCACCACGAGTTCGATCTGTGTAGTGAAACCCTGTAGCCCTTGTCCTAAATACAGGAAAAAAAAATTAGGTTTTAGCACAAATGAAATTATAATGTACAGTATATACAGATAACTTAGTATCTTGTTTTCCCTTAAAGTACGCTGAAGTATTTTTGTCATTATAAATATAATTACTGATAACCATGGAATAAATGTAATTTCTTTTTTATTGTGGGACATTTAGGTTGCTTTTTAAATACTGAAGTACAGATTATGATGAAAATATATTTATAACTTATTTGGATATGAACTCTAAGAATAGGTAATTGAGTATAAGAATCATAGTAAAGAATATTTATTTTTAATTTGCTGTAAATTTAGCATCATCATTTTTGTCAGTACCTGTTTGATTGTCTCAAGCCTCCCCAGCAGTGCTTAAAAAGCAAGCAAAACAAAACTAAACATTTGTATAGCCTGGCTATATTATTCATCTTGGTCTTGAACTCTTGGAATCGAGTGATCTTCCCTTGTCACCTTTATAAGTAGCTGGGACTGAAGGTGTAGCCATGATACCCTGCTTACTTGTCATTCAAATATTTTTTTCTCAGTGATATGTTCCTAGAAGTAGCATAACAGTGCTCACAGGCATAAATATACAAGAAGACAGTAAGTACAGGTGAGGATACAGGAAAGTATGTTGGTAAACTTGTAATGGGGCGACCTTCTTGTTGATGGTAATAAAATTATCCACTTAAATGGGAAAAATGGATGAAATCTGTATAATTTTAAAAATCTGTATAAAACCATTTGAAATGAAATGAAATTCCAGCCCTCACGAGGTTGAGGCAGGAAGATTACCAAGTGTTCAGGGCCAGTGTGGGCTACATAATGAGTTCATTTGTGATAGGCAAATTGCAGCTTAGAGCTTATACAAATGTAAACTGAAAAAAGAGAAAAGTATACTATTAAGAATCATTAAAAAAATGTTTTAAATTTAAAAGAAAGGCAATATATTACTTTGTCATTATATATGGTAGATAACTTGTTCCTGAGAATGTGTGATGAGAACATTAATTACCATATTTTTGAAAGCAATGTGTCACTTAAAAATATATGTATGCTTTTAGCCAGCAATTCTCTCATTAGGAATTCATTTTAAGGGGATTATCAGATAGGGACTAATAGTTTCTTCGGTACATTATTTATTGGCTGAAAAATTAAAAACTTAAATAGGGATTTGGTTTAATTATTGTATGATCATTCATCAGTATACTCTATGTGCTAAAATGATGTCTAGGGCACATGTCTGTAATGCCAGTACTCAGGAGGTTGAGGCAGGAGGATCACCAAGTGTTCAAGGCCAGTGTGGGCTGCATAATGAGCTCAAGACCAGCCTGAACTACAGTTGCCTTGTTTCTTTCTGGTCTTTTTTGATTTTACTGTTTTTTTTTTTTTTTTGGTTGAATTGTTTTTTATGGGAGGTTTGGTGCCGGGGACCGAACCCAGGGCCTCCTCTAGCTTGCTAGGCAAGCATTCTATTGCTGAGCCAAATCCCCAGCCCCATTAAAGCTTTATTTGTTTGTTTGTTTGTTTGTTTATTTATTTATTTATTTATGTTTTAGGGAAGGGGCTAAGGGTGTTCAGGGTCTCACTACTAGATCGGACTTGTAGTGATCTGCCTGTTTACAGCCTTCCAAGAACTGGGATTACTGGTGTGCCCCACCATGCCCAGTCTCAGTTGCCATCTCAGCACGCTGTGCCCCCTGGGTTGGCACATTAGGCCAAGGGATCACCCCCCCAACCCCCTGCACTTGCCAGGTGCTTTAATCCCCTGAGCTATTTGGCCGGCCCCTCAGCCTGAACTAGAGTGAGACCCTGTCTCAAAAAACTAAACAACCAATGAAACAAAAGATATCCATAATCTATTAAAGCGAAAAAGTTGAGTGAGAGAATATGCATAAAATATGCAAAGATATAAGCTTTAATATTATTTTTTTGTTTAGATCGTTTATGGCTGATCTGATTTCATTTCCTTCCTTTTCCTGAAGCTTTTAAATAAGTCTATATAACTTGAACATCTAGAAAGAGAAAAAAGAGCCAAATGTAGGGGGAGGCTGTGCTTCATGAGTTTTCGCTAGAGAAAGAGCTAGCTGGGGTGACTTTAAAAGGGAAAGTCATGGAGAAGGAGCTAGCTGGGGTGACTTTAAGAGCGGGCCCTGGGCTGGCAAGACAAAGAGTCCATGGACAAAGAGCCTGCTTTGGCAAGTTCAGGGACCAGGGTTTGATCC
>PVKN010015235.1:0-18626 GCA_004027915.1 Capromys pilorides
GGGGGGGGGTGCTGGGAACGTTCAGAACAGTCATGTAGAGAGCAGAAGAGGAAGAAAAGCAGATTGGGAAACAGTGGAGAGTGACAGGAAGCTGGAGGCTGTGAGCATGGAGCTCTGTGTGAAGCACAAGGAGAACAGTGTTTTGGGATCTTCCAAACCTGGGATTGTTGGAGACAGGTGGGGAAAACATAGGGGGGCATGGCAGGAGTGTTAGCAACATGGAGACTGTCCCAGGTAAAGGAGACACGGAGGGGAGGGCTGTAGACTTAGGAAAAGAAGGTTAATGGGGCTCTTGCGGAGTGAGGGCAGGGCCTGCAGGGAAGCTCCTGGAGGGTCAGTCATGATTGTGGAGAGTAGGATGCAGGAATCACTGATGCAGGTGGGAAAGAACCACCTGGGCAGTGGCGGCACTTGAGATGGGACAGGAAGCAGGAGACTGGGTAAAAATGGGAGAGAAGATCATTGGTCTGGGCATCATGTGGGTGATTCCTCTGGATGCTGAATTCATCCAGGATAAAGGCACAGCTTAGGACAGGCCAGGCGCCAAGTCTGCAGTGACGGCGAGTGTGGCACCACTATGGATAGAAACAGCCACTGGTCCCTCGACAGAGAGGCTGGTGATGGGGTCAGAGCTGAAGGACATGGCCTCCACGGCACACAATTGTTAGACAAGAGAAGAACAGTGGTCAAGGACAGGCACAGAGGGCCAGGTGAGCAGCTCTGAGCCCTGGGGCTGACGGAGGACACAGCAGCCTCCAGTGGGGCTGCAAGGGATATGGTACCCTCACAGCAGAGAGCCTGGTTGTAGTTAAAGATGGTTGGCTCTTGGCCCCGCTGCCAGGGCAGTTGGATCTTCCTCCTTGGGCATAGCTACCCCTTTGGCCATTTCAGTCCTTCAACCAGTCAGCAGAAACAGCAGACAGCTCCCTCTAGATGGGCACAATGGCTCTCTGGTCCTCCGTGGTCTCCCTGCTCTGCTGAGTCCTGTTTGTGTTTTTGACCTTGATGATTTAAGAGGAAAGGGATTCAGGCAAATCACTTACTCTGGACCTCCATTTTCTCATTAGTGTAATGAGTGCTACAACAGAACCTGGGTCATAAATTGCTGCCGAGATGAACTTGCATGGTGCAGATAAAGTGTTTATCACAGCTCTGGATGCATTGCAAGGCCTCGTATTAGTCAGTGTCCATTACTTTGACTAAATAAATACCAAGAGAATCAAGTAGAGGAGGAAAGATTTACTCTGGCTTGTGGTTTCAGAGAATTCAGTCTGTGGTCAACTGTGTTCATTGACTGAGGCCTGGAATGAGGAGGATTGTCATGCAGCACGGCGTGGCAGAACAAAGCTGTCATCTCACGGCTACTGGAAGCAGAAAGAGAAGGGATGAGCCAGAGAGGAAGGAGCCGGGTACCAGATACAGCCTTCAAAGACACACCCCCAGTGACACACTTCCTCCAACCTGGCCCCTCCTCCTAACAGTCTGTGCAGCCGTGAATTCATCAATGAGTTACTCCTCTGATGAGGTCAATGCCATTCTGACTCAGTCACTTCTCTTGGTCTCACTTTAACATTGGTGGTCCAGTTCTCAATGTATGAGTTTTCAGGGGACATTTTATACTTAAAACATAACGGGGTTCAACAATAGACCATACTTTGTTGAGCCTCTGGTTATCTGACCTGGATCTTTGGCCAGGCACACCATCCTCCCTAGATATGGCCTGCAGTGGGGGTGTTTCTTATAGTTAATTTTCCTTAGCTGGCTTCCATCATTGCTCTTCTCTTTCTGGTCCTATCTGAACTGCAAAGTCACTTGTTGTCCTTTGAAGTCCTTGCCAGGCTGTTTTGGTCACTCATGACTCTCCTTTCCCATAGGTCTGGCTTCCCTTCTCCATGCATTCACAAGTACTTGTCCCTGTGTGCTGAGTGTAAGCTGGGGACAGCGTGCTTGCAGAGGGGGAGTGAGGTTTCTTGAAGTGTCTGGTACATTGCACTCTGGAAGTCCTGGCTGTTCACAGAATTCTCCAGAATTAGATAAAATTTCAGACCAAACTGGTGCTGGGAGCCTTAGTCAAAAACCTGGCCAACCTGTGGGCCTCCAGGGAGGCACCATGGTGGGTGTCAAGAGGGTGCTGTGGGCACAGCTTCATTTTGGTGGTGCTGGATCAGCAGCACCACTTTGAACTGTGCTCACCCTGGAGAACAGAGCCCACATCAGCCTTCTTTACCAGGGTGTCCCAGTGTAAGGAGCCCACAACTACTTACTGGGTATATATGATCCTGTCTTCTAGAGTGGAGAAGATAGAAGCTGAATGGGGAATGATAAATAATAGAAATGCTAGCAAATACTTGGTAAGTGCTCACTATGTGCTAAATATTAATAAGTGTTTTAACTTAAAGTGACCACTTGAACCCTCACCATTTCCCTTAGAATGGAGTACATCTAAGTATCATCCCCATTTCACAGATGAAGAGCTGACACCATAGGTTGGAGAACTTGCCAAGGGCAACACTGTTAACAAGTGGCAGTGCTGGGATTTAAACTCCAGTACCAGGCTTCAGGGCCAAGGTCCTTATCATGCTATGTGTTTCCTGTCTGTTTCTGCATGCAGTCATTTTGGACAGAAGCCCAGATCCAATGGTTTCAGCTAAAAGGGAGCTATCAGCTGAGTATTTAGGAGGCTACATGGGGAGTCTAGATCCAGGAATCTTGGGGGTTTATGTGATGTTCACAGGCCTGCTGTTCCCACATTCTCTCCCTCCCTGTTCTGCTTCCAGCTGTGGGTCAGTTTGTGCCCACACTGAGGCTAGGGAGGGCAGATTGGCCACTGTGCCAGGCCTAAGTGCTGTAGAGAAGGACCAGTTGGTATAAGAAGAGGGTGGGTAGTCAGAGAAAAGGGGTCCCGGGGTGTAGAGCAAGCTATTCAACAAAGGCATACTTAAAATTTTCTTCTAAGCTTCACTCTATCCCTTCCTTGAACCTAGAAGGATTAGACCCATTTATAAGTAAGGCACCTGGGGCCCAGAGTAACAGTGACACTGCTGGCATGCCAACCCAGAATAACAGCTGCTTAATTTGAAATCTGTGTGCTGCCTGGAGCTCCCCAGACACAGGTTCTGGGGGAGCATATTGGCCATGGCTCACCTGGGTTCCCTGAGTTCCAGGGGGCAGTTTCATGGTCAAGGGACAGTAGTTGACAAGACACTGGAGGGAGATGGGCTGGGTGTCACCAGGTCCAAGGCCACACTGGATGGGCTCACTGGCAAGATGATGCCTAAATCCTGCTGCTGATGGCCAGCCCTCTGCTCCCTGCCTTCTGCAAGCCTGCCCAGCCCCAGAGAAGCAAGCCTGAGGACTGGGCACCTCCCTGGGCAGGGAGCGAGCAGTGCCTGAGGCAGGAGGCAGGCAGGCTCGGCACGGTCTCTGCCCATCTGGGAAGTGCTTGGTGCTGACTGGAACTGAGCAGTGGACGGTGTTTGGGCTGAGCAGTGCGAGCCCAGCTCGGAGGCTGCGAGGCAGAGCCGTGAACGCCAACAGTCTGGAGGCAGGCTCTGAGGGAGACGGCTCGGGCCCATTCGCTGAGCTTGGTTCCCACGACAGCTCAGCAGACAGATGGACCTGGGAATCCTTGCCGCCTGCCCAGGAGCGCGTACACGTGAAAGGGAATGCAGGCGCCCCAGTGGGGAGGGACTGGCTGGAGGAGGTTTTTAGAGACGCTAGGGTAGTGAGCCAGGAGATGGGTGCTGTGTGGCCTGGGCTGAAATGTTAGACCAGCCAGTTGGGTGTGCATGGCAACTTGGTTGGAGTGGGCTCTGACCTTGCCCTAGCCTGTGCCTTAATCCAGCCTCAGTCTGAATTCTGAACTGGAACCTAGATTCTGACATTCATCAGAACTTGGACCCCAGGTTCTGGCTGAGCCCTGATCATGCCACATGCCATTGGCCAAATCCACTCACTTATATCTTGGAGTGTTCTCGACGGTAGGTGTTCAGGCAGGGCCAGGAGAGCAAAGTAGCAGTGACCTGGTGTGACAGGGTACAGGAGCAACATTGTGGACTGGAAGAGAACTTCCTCCCCAGAGGGCAGCTGCCCTCTACCCCTGGGTCCAAAACCCAGGTTAGAGGCCAAGTCCCAGCTGAGAGCACTTTTGGGTCAGGGGTGGCAGGGTACACTTGGTAAAGAAGCTGGAAAGGTATCCAGTGAGGAGGCCACACAGTTTTGACCAGACAGGAAGAACTGGGTCCTGGAGGGGAGCCTTCCTCCCTCAACAGAGTGTTCTGGTGCAAGGCATGCATGGTGCTCAAGAAACACAGGCAGGCAAGAGCCCAGGGTGCAGCTGAAGGCAGCTC
This sequence comes from Capromys pilorides, assembly GCA_004027915.1. NCBI lineage: Eukaryota > Metazoa > Chordata > Mammalia > Rodentia > Capromyidae > Capromys > Capromys pilorides. The sequence continues at coordinate 4,350 of PVKN010015235.1, forward strand.
ACTGGAGAATAAGCCAGGATGACTCCAGGGAGGCTCTCACAGGACAAGTAGAGGTGCTAAGTGTTAGGGGCACACTTTGTTCCTAGTAATTTTGGAGTAGTTTGCATAGCAGCTCAGCCGGACACTGGAGCGAAGGGAGACAACTCTGAGGGAGTTCTAGATTCTGCCCTAGAGGACTGGAGAACTTTTTCTGCAAAGAGTAAGCGGTAATAAATAGTTTAGTCTTGGAGGACCATCTGGTGTCTTTTACAACTACTCAGTTCCGGAATGCTTATCTTAGGGCCTGCCTCTGGGTTCTCCCAAGCTAAGGCAGATGTCCCCAGTCACACACAGAGATCAAAGCCCTGGAGCCAAGTGGCTTGCACAAGGCCCTGCAAGAAGAGGCAGAATTCCCTTCCTGAACTGCTGCGGTTGTATCCAGAGCCACCCAGCTGCAGTGCCCTAGAGGAGGATAGGTGTCCTTATATGTCCTGGAAAACCTCCAGACTGGTCCAGGAACTCCCAGAGCACTTAGGCTGCCCCTTCACTCTCAGGTACCCTGGACACCAGGCCTCTGGCCCAGCCTGGACAGTAAGTGACAGCTCATTCCAGGGCAGAATGAGATCCCATGTCATGAAGGGTAAATCTTGTCGTATTACCCCCTTGGATCTTCTCCAGAAGGTCTACTACAGGCCATGAATGATCACTCTTACTTTTCAGATGGGTAAACTGAGGCTCAGAGAGGGGGTGGGGCCGGTTCCAGACCACCCACCTCATGCTTGCCAGAACCAAATCTTATCCCAGTGTAGGTAGTCATCTGGGGACACAGAGGAGCACATGCTCCTACTGGCACGGATAGGAAGGGATCGTGGGAGGATCTGTGGCTCTGCAGGACGCTCCGCTTCCTTTCTTCACTGCCTTAAGCCATTGCTCATAGCTGCTACCTCATCAGATCCTGGCCTCTCCAACCGAAGTCCGCTTGGGTACCGTCTGCTCTCATTTCCATTTTGCAGATAGGACAATCAAGACTCAGAGAAAGGAGGGATCCTCCCACAGGGTCTCCAGTGAGTCAGGTCAGGCAGGAACAGGAGCCTCAAAATCCAAAGGAAGCAGCCAGGCAGAGTCTCCAAAAGCCTGGGCCCCCGAGCCAGCTCTGGAGAGAACACACGGCCCTGAGCCCGACTTTCCTCTCCTCTCTGGGCACTATCTGAAAACTCCTCTGCTGGTCTGCTCTCAGCAGAGCACAGATTATCACTCTTGTGCTAATTATTTTTATAATTAAAGGGTAATAAATTATTAAACAAAGTCTGAAAAATGTGCCAAGATCTGCTCTGAGGCTGGCCCTGAGAAGTTGCCCCCTTGGCGTCCACGTTAATTAATAAATGATGCTCTCCATGGAGAGGAGCCACAGCTGGCACATCTGGCAGCCAGGCAGGAGCTGGCAGAGGGCAGATGCTGGGCAGGCAGGAGGAAGGGGACTCCCTGTGAGTGCCTAGCTGAGCTTTGGTGACAAAGGTCCCTCCCTCCCCATTCCCAGTCAAGGATGCAGCAGAAGTCTGGTGGCACCAGCCTGACACATGGCTCCTAGCATTTCAAACGGAGAAGCCCCTGCTAACCCTCCAACTCTGTTCCCTTCTCCATAGGCAGACTTAGATGAATCCCAAGTATCAAAAAGGAGGCAAGGGGCCAGGATAGGAATGCCTGCCAGTCATTTCCTCTTTGGACAACTTTGAGAGGTCATTTAATGAGATGCTAAGCCTCAGTTTCCTCATCTGTAAAATGGGAAGCAACAACATTTATCTTACAAGAATGTTGAGAGTGTTCTATCAATGATGTCTATAAAGAGGACTCAGCTCTCTGTAGATGGTCCACTGATGTGGGTTAGGTTGGCTGAAGTCTAGGGTTGTGTTACTGTGTAAGGAGAGACCTTGGAGCAGATTGAGCTTTCTGAGTTTGTGAAAAAGAAATAAAAGTCTCCGAATGTTAGGATTAAAGAACAAAACAAAACAAAACAAAACAAAAAAAACCCCAAAAAACCTCTCTGTGAACAACCTAACAGAGTACATACTCAATTAGTGGAAGTATTTCATCACAGCTGGGTGTCACAGCACCAGTACACTGAAGTTGCAACAGACAGTTTTCCTCTGACCCCAAGGCTGCTTTACCTTTGCCTTATTTGTGCCGCTTCCTGCCTTCCTACCTGGCCTGCCTCAGGGCGGGGATTAGCCCTGGGTGTCTCCTCTCCTTTTTCCCTTGTGATCTTGACCCTTGTATGCATCAGCACTTGTTCCCTGAAGTCTGTATTTCACAGAACAGCTGGAAGGATTCCCTTGAATCACAAGTTAGACCGTTGTCCGTTATTCTCCAGTAGTTCCCTGTGCCCCATAGTAACTGGTGACACCTTTGCCATGGCCGCAAGGGCCTGGACAGCCATCTGAGCATGTGCTCTGCCCAGCTGTCACTCTTTGCCATGCACCTTCCTCGCATGCACTGGGCACACGCCCACCTCAGGGGCTGTGGGCTGGCATCACTGCTCCATCTCCCTCAACCCTCTCCTTGGATGTCACTTCTTAGGGTGACGAGGTCAAGGTCAAAGGCTTACTTTGCCTATTATTTAAGTACCCCTCCTCCCCACTGCCTGTTGTGCTCTTTTTCCCCTCCAGAGTACTTATCCCTTTTCCAGACTACTCTCTCATCTCTTGTGTTTATTGTCTGTCCTCTCCCTCTAGCGTGCAAAGTCATGAGGGTGCTCCCATAGTACCCAGTACTGGGTGGGGCAGAGGAGGGATTAGGAATACAGAGACAAATCTGTCAGACCCAGCATCTACCTCTGGGGACCTCAGACCTGCAAGACTGGTGGCCAGCAGAAAAACAAGCAGGTCATTTCAAGTCCAAGATGAAATCTTTCAAGAGGCAGGGGAGGCAGGTGGAGAAATGATGACCAGGCCACGTTCCAAAGTGGTCAGCGTTCTCAGGAAGATAAGGCAGAGGGATGCTTGGGCAGAGAAGCCAGTGCACGGGCAGGTGTGGCAGCTCGAGGAGGCGTGCATGCTCTGAGAATGGCAGGTGGCCACTGCAGCTGGGCGGGATGGGGGAGCTAAGCCAGGAGGGGGCTGGTGTCCAGGTTGGCAGTGCTGGTGGTAAGGTGGGGAGAGAGGTCATCTCAGATCTGATTCTGTTTGGGCTTCCACCCTCAGCACAACCCGACTGGCCCTTGCCCATGGTTGTGATCTCCAATGGGACAGAGCAGTTTCAGTGCTAGAAAAACAATGTTAGCAAAATAATAGTCGTATTTCAGTAATCCAAGACACACACACCTGTGTTCTGCCCTACTAAGCAACACTGCTGAGGAACATAGGCTATGCTGTGAAGACCTTCAGGGAAAACGTACATCCTGCAGTGGCTGCTGCATGACAGTGGGTACCAGAGTGGATCCCATGTACTGGGCACTGAGCAAGCTACTTCAGGCCCACAGTATGTTCTTGCAGATTTCTTTCACAGACCCATGAGTCCCTGGGAGACCAATACATGATTTCCCAACTTTGCAGATATGACAACCAGAGAGATGAAATAACTTGCCAGCCAGCAGGTAAGTGATGGAGCTCAGGTGGAAACCCAGGTGGTCTCTAAAGCACTGCTTTCTAATGTGAAATGGAGTGTGAAAGTGGACGCCAGTGAAGGTACAGGAAATCAGCCATGTATAGTGGGAAGCAGTGGCTTGATTTACTGAGTGGTGAGATTCAGCTGTGCTGCCTTCCAGGAACCTCCACCCCTCATCTTCAACCTTCTCTACCTGTGCTGGGCCAACTTGTCTTCTGGCCTAGAGCTGAGTCCCCGATGGTGATGCAGACAACACTTTCTTTTTGGTTCTTGGACAGCATTATATCTAGGCCACAGACTCTTTATAATCATATGAGCTTTTGGGGAATCTTCTGGATTTCCCAAAGGGACCTGACTTTTAGTCTCCTCTTGGGGGGGGTGTCCCCAAATCACCTCTGATAGCCTTTACTTCCAATACTCTGCAAAAGGCTGAAACTAATGGGTTAACTTGCTTTCCCTATTAAATATTTACATAAACACGCATGGGAAGGTGTGTGTAAGTTATCAATAATGCAAGGCCAGCCTAGGCTCAGTGAGAGCTAAGAGACCCAAATTGTATCATCATAATCCATTATTCACATATAATGCGTCTATTCTCCTCCATTAGCGCAGGCAGGAAATGCCCCTGAGTGCCGGGCAGGGCTTTGGAAAGCACAGTAAATGGCGGATAGACACATGGCGGGAGGGCGGCAGCTGTAGTTAAACAAGTTAAATTAGCGCCCAGCCTGGTTCACTGCCCACATCCAGAGGGTAGACGTGGGCCTGGCAGGGAGGGGTTACAGGATGTGGGGAGCTGACTCTCAGTCCAGACTTCCCAAGTGGCCCTGCCTGGAGATCCTGAGTAGCCCACCCACTGGCCACATAGGTGATGTGTGTGTGTGTGTGTGTGTGTGTGTGTGTGTGTGTGTGTGTGGAATGTGGCTTCTGTTCCTGCAGACCTGGTAGGAATCTCGGCTGTGTCACTGAATGCTGACCTGGGGTGGGAGGGTGGAGAGTGGCTCCCATGCAGGCTGTCCCCTGTTGGAGCCTGAGGCTCCATCTGCGAAATAGGAAGAGAGCCACCACTTTATAGGTGTTGGGTGAAGAAAATGACAGGGGAACTGCCCAGCACAGGGCCCTCAGGAGTCCCCAGGGAATGAAAGGCCATGCTGCCTTCCTCCGTGGCAGTTTAAGAGCTGAGGATAAAATGTAGTGTGGGCCCCAGAGGGCTATGGCACAACGCCAAAGCTAGGTGAGGAAAGCAGTGGCCGTCTGTTGTGCCCTTTCTAACAGTACTGGGGCTGCAGGAGGCTGCTCCTCTTTGTCCCCTACCGGAGTGCTCCTCCTGAGGTCAGTCTGCTGGCTCAGCAGTCACAGCCAACCACCCCCTCTCCTCTGTCACCCCCGTGTTCCTCTGGGAGCAAAGTCCACGTACTACCTAGGTGACCCAGGACCAAGCTCTGGTGTGCAACACCATGCTCAGGGTCAGGAGATGTGAGTTCCAACCTCCTACGAGTGGACTGTCTGCCTCTGGGGCTCAGTCTCCCTATGGTAGAGTAGGAATTAGCCAACTAAAAGTCTGAGCAGGAACCACTTGGTGACTAGCAGGCAAGTCTGAGGACCCTTTCTGGCTCCAGCACCCGGGGCACAGAGGCATCATGAAGCTCGGAATGAAATACTCTGTTCAAATTACTGTGGCGTTTTACCTCCACAACTGCAGCAGGATTTTTCTTTTGTCCCTTGCACAGCAGCTCTGCTGGGGCATGCTGCCCCTGGGCCCTGGCCTCAGGTAGCCTGGGGTCTATGCCTGGCTCACCTTCTGCAGAGCAGCTATTTCTAACTGTAACCTTGACATTAGCAGTCCCACTTCCCCCTTCGTGGATTGGTTCTCATTGCCCAAGAGTACAACCGTAACTGCTGTTCAGTGCAGGCCACAAAATAAGATTCTAATTTGGAAAGGCAGGAAACAGGTGGGGAGATCTCATCCTTTTCAAAGCCTGATTTCCCCAGATCAGTCCAGCTGTTTGCTGAAGTGATGCTTCCTCTGAGAGGCCTTCTCTGCGTTCTCTGAAGGTGGCCTCCACTGCTCTCTATCCCCCACCCGTGGCGATTTTTCTTCCCATAACTTAGGATGACTTGACTCTTACACGTCCATCAGTGTACCTGCTGTGTTTCGCTTTGATCAGGACACTGACTGCACAGGGGCAGGGACCTTGTCTGTCTTCTTCAATGCTATTCCAATGCCTGGTTTTGTGCAGAGTTCCTAGTGGAAACCTGGTGAATGGTTCGTGTTTTTATTTTTTATTTTTTGCGGGACTGGGATTCAAACTCACGATCTTGCACTTGCCAGGCAGGCACTTGTGCCACGGAGCTATCTCCCCAGCCCCGGTTCGTGTATTTAGATTCCAACCCAGCACATACATGCTGAGCACTTACTCTAGGCCAGTTGCCGTGCTAGTGCTTTCATAGATATTATAGACAGTGACATCTGCTCGCATATGATAAGTGGACATTGCCATGAAATTGCAGTCATATGAACATCACATCCCCTCCCTTGCCTCATTTGGGTCAGGGGCAGCCAGTGACCTAGAGGGACAAGGGTTAAAGGAGTCCGTGTCCCAAAGTCATCTCCCAGGCTTTCCTTCAGCAGCTCAGCAATCCTTAAACTTGAGTGTTGTTAGCTAAACGGGGACTAGGCTATGTATAAGGGAAACTTCCCAGTTCTTAGAAGGATAATCAGTTAAGTTGAACTCTACGCATCTTTGCTTGATATGCCAGTTTTGGAATCTAATTCCCATATATGATGTGAGACTGCTATAGTAGCTGTGTGGATTTAGTTAAATTATTAACTCTGTTGGAGTCATAGCTCCCTTACCTGTACATGCGAATATTAATAGCTACCTCACAGCACATATAAAGCCTGGAGATGATCTCTTTATGGCAGGCAACACAGGTCTGCTTTCAGACCAAAGAGTGTGAGACAACATGCCTTTGTTTCCTCATCTGTTAAGTGGGGCATACTAATAGATGACCATTTAACTGGGCTGGGCTCTGTTTGTATTGTGCTATGCAGGAGAGCTGGCGCAGAGTTGAAGATACCCAAGTGGAGGTGGCTTGGCCCTGCCGCCTGGCAAGTGTGAAGAAGTTCTTGTCGTCATGGTTTGTGGGCTGCAGGTCAGGGAAAAACATGGAAGAGGGTGGTAGTTGATCAAACTTGAGAAACAGGGGCTGGAATAGAGCTTGACCTACCTATGTCTCTAAACATTCTGCTGTCCTACCTACTTTACCCATAATGTACACCGGGCCTCATCAGGTAACATTTATATGCTGTTCATTCATTTAACCAGAAGGTATTGATCGCTATTAGGAGCTGTGCCCTATTCTGGGCAGCAGGGAAAACAAGTCAGACATGGTCCCTACCCACTTGGCCAAAATGATAAGCAATAGTGTAAGTAATAGCCCAAAGAATGGTTTCCATTTAGGGAGTATATTGCAGTGGGCCAAACTGGGCTATGCATTTCACCTGCGGGCACCTTCTTTAAACCCCTCAACATTCTCATCAGGTGAGTGTGAGTCTGTTCACTTATAAAGGAGGTGTCTAAGGCTCACAGAGGTTCCATGACTTCTCTAAGAACATAGACCTGGCAAGTGCCACTGAGAAACTTGAATCCAGGTCCATCTGGGTGCATAGATTCACAGTGATGAGGATAGCAGAACACTGAGCCTTGGAGTCCCCTGCTCAGTGCCGTAGTGTGAAGAAACTCTGTTCAGCCACACACTGCAGGAGCCTGTCAGGGTGAGCAGTAATAAGTCCCAGCTCAGCATGAGGGCAGCAGTGGCTGTGAAGAGGGACCAGCCTAGGGCTTGCTTGGGCAGTGGCCAAGCTGGTGGTGTGACATCTTTACTGTCTGATTAACAGAGTCTTCGGGACAGCAGGCATCTGAGGCATCTTGGAGGTTATGGACCTGAGGACTGGGAGAAATAAATATCCTTCACTGCCCCCCGCCTGGTGAAGGAAAGATGTGGGGTTGTGACAGTACATCTGCCTGTAGTCTGCTGAGGGCTGGATGAAGGCAATAGGCTGGACTGGGTGTCCCTGGAGCCTGCTAGGGACAGTGTGATACACTGGGGAAGGGTGATACAGATCTTCTTCAGCCACTGGTCTGGAGAATCAGATCTTAGCCCAGTGACAGAGCAGTCGTTTTTTTGTTTGTTTGTTTTTTTTTGTTTTGCGGGACCAGCCTTTTAACTCATGACCTTGCACTTGCCAGGCAGGCACTTGTACCACAGAGCCATCTGCCCGGCCAGAGCAGTGGTTTCATGGGGCCCAACATGCCTATTTGTTTCCAGAGAGCAGCAAGGAGCCAGGAGCAGGGGGCAAGGACTCTCAGACTGCCAAGTCAAGTCTGTATGTGTGTGCATGAGTGACCTGGGAGCTTCATGCCAGGGCAGAAGCTCGTGTGGTGGCTGGCGTTCTAGGCGGTGATATCAGTTCATGCCTGCATGTCTGCTCTGGGCCTGGAGTCAGCAGGACTGGAAGTTGGAGAGGGAAGATGGACAGGAAGAACAGGCAAGCAAGGAGAAAGCAGTGCTTGAAAGGATGACTTGCCATCCACAAGGAGAACAACCAAGGGAGCCTGTCAGGACTTGCATCTATTCTGGCTGCGACCGTCTTTGATGCCTCTGACATGAGTGATCTGCAGAAGAGCTGGCCACTCTGCCATGAAGTCACCCAACAGGCCCCAAAATTGGAGAAACTGAAAGGCAATATCCCGGAGTTGCCACTTGTCTGCAGCTGGCCCTGGGCCCCAAGGTGACTGCAGCTGGGCCACACCCACACCAGTGGCTTTGCCTGATCCTGCCCAGACCTCCAGCCACATGAGGCTGCTTCCCCACTTCTCATGTTTGGATCTAATGCACATACCTCTTGGGGCCACCTCTGTCCCAGAACCACAGGGAAGTAAATTTCAAAAATTAGATCTTGAAAAAAAAATTAGAACTCGGCTTTGGTGAGTTCATATAGCACAAAGCCTGCACATTCACCATGTGACTTAGCTAAACCCTTGATCCTCTTGAGACATCAATTTCTTCATCTATAGGATGAAGGATGGACTGGCTCCTTGATAGATGGACACTTCTTTTAATGTTAAAACTACCACCACGTCTACCAGCACCACTGTTGCCACCCACCACCACCACCACGCATACTACCACCACCCACATGGAGTCTGAAAGACTGACTTGCCACCCACAAAGAGAAAAAACAAATAAAGAAAACAGACTAGGAGGTGAGGAATTACGCCTTTTCCTTCTCCTCTTTGTGCACAAATAGACATGAAGTCTCTTGGAAATAAACCTGTGGATGCCAGGTGGGCAGCATATGGCCTAGTCACCTCTCCAATGCCGCCCTTGAGCCAGGGGGAAGAAGGCTAAGCTCCCCGGCAGATCTCTGCCTCGGTTGATGGTGGCTGACCAAGCCAGGTGACAAGGCCCTCTGAGTCTTGGTGACATCAAATGTGTAACAGATATACAGTGACAATTCATTTTTATCTTTCAGGAGACTGTCACGTGGATGTTGACAGTGCTTAGAGTATGCTAGACAGTCAAGGTCAGCGTCATTGAAACTGCTGGGCTTGGGAGGGTGGGCTGATGGTTAGTGTGGGTCTCCTCCTCCAGGGAGCTGTCCAGACTGTGGAGACAGAAGGGAGTTAATGGTTCAGAAACCACTTAAACCAGAGGTTATGGGACTCAAGGGGGTGTTGGATTCTGCTGAGAAACCTTAAACAGGAAGTGTTGAACTGGCTGTGAAGAATGGGTGCAGCTTTGATTGGCTGGGGTGGAAACGTCCAGGCAGAGCGAAGGGATGAAGGGATGAGAGGGTCCAGCATATGTTTGCGGTCTGGCAAGGCCAGTATTGCCTAGATCAGAAGGGGAGGGTGATGGTGACAGAGCAGAGGAAGGCTAGCTTGTAGTCTTGAATGTGTGCTAATGGTATTCATTCCTCCACTGCTGGAATAGCAACTGTTGAGAGAATCAATGGTATACAATAGCAGGGGAGTACCCCAAGTTGGGGCACCAGGTGAAAGGCCCCCGAAGGACTCCCATCAATTCTCCAGGGAAGGCACCATCCTTTTCTCAGTCTATACTGAAGCTGACTTCCTTGCCCACTGGGGATCCTGCCCTTTCAGCCTAAATTGTTAATCTCTTTGCTCCAGGATAGACCGATCTGATTTCTTTTGTGCAGGGAAAGTCTTCTGGCCTTGGGCTCTTGAGTGGCATGGAATATCATCAAGTGTTCATAGGAAGATCATGTGGGCAGCTAGTGGTAGTGTGATAGGGCTATTTACTCTGTAGAGATCAACAAATGTCACAAATGAAGGCTTTCACTTTCCTCCATAGTTGGTTCTTCAGTTTCTACCTGGATAGCACAAACTGCTCTGTAAAGTGAAGATCAGACACCTGGGTCTTAAAAACTTGTCAGCTAAAACCCACACAGGGTATGTTCTGGCTGGTTGGCTTTCTTTCATAGGAACTTATGTTTCCTGCCAATCCTTGTAGCTTTCTTCCCTTTCCATAAGCTCCCCACATATCCCCATCCTTTGGGAAACACCAAATTCCACACCCAATTCTTGGCTTTACTGTCTTTCCAGATCCTGCCTTGGGGAGGGATCTTCACATTTCACCTCCAGGGGTTCACCAAGTTCCTTTCCTTTTTCTGTAGGATGGCAGTGTCTGATAAGTGTTCTTTGAAAGACTTCCTTTCCTTATTGCTAAGCAAGTCTAGTTAAGTTGGATCCAAAAGGTGGTTCTGCAGGTATTCAAAGTGATAATTGGGATGCCTGAAACAACATGGAAAATGCTTGTGAGTCACTTGCCGAGATCTTGCACTCTCACTGCTACAAGTCAATTCTGCAGAAGTATTGCCCAGATGTATATGCACATGGGATGGCATAGGGCACTCTGTGATAAACATAGAAAATACTCTAATTGCCTGGCAGTGGAGGGCTAAATAAAATAAGCAGTAGAATGTGTATAATTGATAAAAAGACAGAAATGGCTGTCCAAATATACTGACATGAATATGTGTTCACAAGGTTGTTAGTTGAAAAAATTGCAAATAGGATGCTCTTTTGCAAAAAGAAATTTAAAGGTGTGTACATACATTTATAAGCACAGAAAAATATATGGAAGAACAAATCTTAAGCTGTTTATAGTACCAGTCTTAGAGGATGAGTGTCTATGTGGAAAGAGGGGAAATTTTTCCTATATTTACAAGTTGTTTGCATTTCTTATCATAAGCAATATCATTTATTTATAGTTTTTAAAATGGAAGATTTTTTTACAAATAGAAAATGCTTGGAATGCAAAGCCAAGTTTATGTAGGGTGGCTCCAACATGCAGAAACCCGCGACTGTGAGGACGCAAGTGCTGTGAGAGGAGAGTCCTCCAGGAAGTGAATGGTGATTCAGCCAGGGCCCAGGGAGAGTTGTTTTTTTTTTCTTCTAGAAGTCTGGGGAGGCCTGTGATCTGTGACATCTTGAATTCCACCCCAGCCCATGTTCCCACCACTTACATGTGGTGGTGGGTATCACCTATTCAATTATTTTCAAATAGTTGAGCCTGGGTCTGGATTGAATAAATCACATTGATGCCAATTTCCAGAGAAGTCCTTTCATATTTCATGATTTGCTCCCCACCCTTCTCCCCTGCCTTCTTTGCACTCCTGTTAATGAACCAGGAGATTGTGAATACTGTTCGGACGTCCCTACTGCTAAACCCCAAATGGAAATGCTGCTGCTGAAAACACTGCAGTCCAGGGTTTTTTTTCTCTCCTCCTCACCATCCTGGGGAAATTGATATGCAGGCAGGATTATGCTTTGTTTAAAGCTCAGCCCAGGCTTCTGAAAGAATACATTATCCAAATCGGTGCATGTGGTTGAAATTCTGCAAAACTCACTTGTGTCACACGTGGCTTGCCAATGAGGTGTCCAGCGGGGTCTCAGGCAGCATAAACACTCTGGATCAGAGAGTATAGCTGTGGAAAACTATCCACTGTGGAATATTCCTGGAGTCAATAATTTATTCTGCTGCTCGTGCAAGGTAGGCCCATTGGGTACTTATGCCACCACCATGGCCACCAGAATGCCACCAACTCCCAATATGAGGACAGATGCAGTACCAAGCTTCTTTCAAGCTCCTTTAAAATTAGCATTGATTCAAAGAACGGGTTGGAGATGAACACAGAGGCCAGAAGTATTTTTCTTTCCTTTTTTCATTTGTGAAATTGCTGTAAAAGAACCACGTCCAACTGGAACTTGGAGTTCTGCAACTGCAGGTGAAGGAATTGCACCTATGTGGGTTTCTGCATTGCCACAAGTCTTGAATTTCTCCATTGAGGAGGGTACAGGAAGAACAACTCCCTGGTGACAATTTGGGAACCAGTGCAGTCCCACTTGCTCTTTAAATGTTAGAGTTTTAATGATTTAGGAACCAAAAGAATAACTAAGGAGCCCAGCAGTCATTATCTCAAATAATGAGACTTTTTAATGCAAAATCAATGTTTGTTATAATGAAAATAGATTCCTCGGCTCCTGCAGGGCCAAATGTACAAATCTTTTGTGCTGTTAAATAAAATGTGACGGCTCATTTTCAGGAGGATGGTGAGCATTTTTATTCAAGAGTAAAAATAAAATGTCAGAACTTATTTACTTTTATTAAGTGCTCATTCTCAATCAGATACTCTAATCAATATCTAATTGGAGGCAAGGAAACGGAAAATAATTTTTATGCCAACTTGAGAAGAAGAAAGGAAAGGAGAAGGAGAGAAAGGGAGAAAAAGACATATAATACATTTGGGGTTATAATAATAGCAAATTTTTATCAAGTGAGTGCACAGGACTGTGCCGCGGTGGGTGTTCTATGTGGCATCATCTCTTGTGCAGTAACTCTGGGGTCAGCTCGTCTGTGAGTCTTGTTTACAGGTGATGAAACTGAGGCTTGGGGCAGATCCTGGTCTGGTTTCCTTGTAATCAGCGGTAGAGCCAGACTGAAAGAGTCTGCCTGACTCTTCAGCTTTAGCTCTTAACTATGTATATGGCCATAGAAAATGTCTTTTATTTTACTTTTAATTTTAATGAGTCATCTTAGAGAGGCTGGGCTTACAGGTGATGAAATTTTACTCTTATGAACAAAGAAACTGTAAACTAAAGATAGTTTTGGAGGATAAAACTTTTTCTCAGATGTATTTCATTCTTCTCTGTCTTGGGAAACAGTACAGATAGCCTCCAATTTGTGACATTTTGATTTAATTTTTTACCTCACAATAGTGTGAAAGTAACACACATTCAGCAGAAATCATACTTTTGCACTTGATCTTAGCCAAAAGGCCGAGATGCGATTATACTTTTGAATTTTGAATTTTAATATTGGACTAGCGGCATGCAGCATTGCACTGTGTCCTAGGCAGTGGTACTACTCCCAGCTGGCCAGGGATCCCAGCTCCCTGTCAGCGAGGGGATCACTAGATAAACAACTGATTCTCCACAGTGTACTGTGCTGTAAATCCATGTTCAGTAGATTAATTAAATATGCCTTCACTTAGGACATTTTCAACTTTTCATGAAGTGACTTATTGGGAGCATAACCTCGTTGTTAAGTGGGCAGCAAATTCTTACATACTTCTTACCATGTGCTAGGCAACATTCTAAATTTTTGGTAGAAACCAACCTCACAGCAAGCTTATAAAATAGCATACCAGTCAAGGTTTCTTCAGAGAAGAAGAAACAATAGGAAATAGTGAGAAGGAAAGATGGATAGCTGTCTGGATACATAAGATATTTCTTGTTGGAATTGCCCCATACATTTATGGAGACTGAGAAGTCTCAGGCCTGTCATTTGCAAACTAGAAAAGCAGGAAGTCAGGAATGTAATCCAGTCCAATTCCAAGAGCCTGAGACCTGGGATAGGGGTAAGAGGTGCATATAAGTTAGTTTAAGCCTGGGAATCCTAAAATCCAAAAATCTGGAGTTTTGCCATCTAAAGGAAGGAGAAGATGAAGTGAGAGAGCAAATTCATTTGTCTTCCATCTTTTGTTCCATTTGGATGCTCAGTGGGTTGAAAAATGCCTACTCACTGTTGTTGAAGATGAACCTTCTTTACACAACCTATCGATTCAGAGATCTTCCAAACATACCCTCACAGATACATCTGAAAATATTGTTGTGCTAGCTATCTGGGCATCTCTTAGCTTACATAACATCGATGTCTAAAATTAACCATCACAAGAAGGTACCAATATTAGATTGTTCTCACTTGACACATGAGGCAATCAAAGCACAGAGACCTTTAATAGTTCATGCAGTGAGTCTGTGCATCTAGCCAGGAGGTTAACCCTTCTTTTACTGTAACACTCTGAGCGAGTTACTGCTCCCCATCGCGTGGCAAATCTCACCCAGATAGCCTTGCTGTTGTGTGATCTCAGCTAAGTCATCTATCTTCTCTGAACTTTGGCCTCCTTTCTGGACAAAGTAAATCATGATATTTATTACATAGGCAATGTGTGCCTTGTGCAAGCACCTTATATAATACCTGACACATAGCAGGTTCTCAAAGGATGCTGACTCCTGCGATAGTGATTTCTGAATTAACAACTGCTGAGAAATGAAGAGGGTCTTGTCCAAACAATCAAAGTGACAAGTATCCTATAATGTTTTTGTTTGC
>PVKN010015236.1:0-18635 GCA_004027915.1 Capromys pilorides
CACACACACACACACATACACATATGCACACACACCCTTCCTTTCCTCTCCCCTTCCCTCTCTCCTTCTCTATTTCCCCAGTCTCAGAAGGAAACACTGCTCTTCACCTGAGCCAGCTGCCATAGAAGACGTGACACAACTCATAATAATGACAAACCATCATGCCTGTCATTGAATAGTATTTTAGTTTATAACATGCTTTATCATATCTGTCTTTTGAGTCTCACCACAATCTTTGGTGGTGGAAACAGGAAAATAAAAGGGAACTGTAACTGCTCCAAAGCAGGGCAGTAAATTTCCCTCAGTGGGAAGGAAGATAAATCTCTGCGTTGTCCCTTCATCCACTTTTAGCATCTTGCAGCAAAGACAACAGAGGAAAGAGTTAGACATTTCTTTGACTCCAGCTTCCTCTCTTTAGCAATGCGATGACCTCTTAGTTTTATAGAAAAATGAGTCCTAGGTTGTGCAAAGGCGGGTCCAGAGCTGAGTGGGGCTCACAGCTGAACTGCTGCTTGCCATTCCTTCCCACACAGAAGCCTGGTTTTGTTGGGGTTGAAGATGTACTCAGCACAAGAATTAAATGTCTTAGTCACTCTTTCAGGTAAGAGTGACCATGTGACCAATTTTTGGCCAATGGGATGAAGACAAAAGCTCTGTACAGGACCTTTGGAAATGGGGGACTGACTTTTTGGCAGGCCCCTTGTTGGCCTTTCTCCTTCCTCAGTCTAAAACATGAATGAAATGATCACTGCTGTAGCAGCCATTTTGTAATTACCAGGGGATCTTGATGCAGGACAGAAGGCTTGCACTAAACAGAGCAGAAATAGCAGCTATGACATCTGGCTTACCCCTGTAATCTTAGCACTCAGAAGGCTGAGACAGACCTGCATAAGCTACACAGTCAGTTTAGGGTCAGCTTGAACTACAAAACAATACCTTGTCTCAAAACAAAATACATACACAAAACGAAACACAAGCATGGCAAAAGTAGAAAGACAAGAGGACATTGGTAAAAGGGCTATCCAGATAGTTCAGGATTAAAGCACCTGTTTAGGCAGATGCAGAGACTGGGGGTTTGATTCCCAGTCTGCCGTGCTGGCCCTGCCTCTGGGGCACACTGAGACCGTGATGAAGACTGGGCATGGTGGTGCACACCTGTAATCCCAGTGCTTGAGAGGCTGAAAACAGGAGGATCACTATGAATCCGGTCTGTGCCATGAGAACCTATAGACCCTGTACTAAATACATAAAAAAAAAATAAAACATAGGTGAGATTAATGTATTTCCATACCCACTCTGCGTGCTACTATGTTTTGAATGTGTTACCTCCAAATTTTAGTTGTTGCCCATATGATAGCATAGTGACCTCTTGGTAGGTCCTTAAGAGTTGGTTAGACCATGCAAGCTTCTGTCTCATGGACAGAATGAAGGCCTTTCTGACAGCAGCCTCCTACTGTGACAGCCAGTTCACACATCGGCTCTGGTGCCCTTTCAGGAGATAGAGCCTCACCAGACCACTGAACTCCAGGGCTGTGAGAAGCGCAGGGTGCTCAGCTCGAGCCATGGAAAGCAGACTGAGGCCAAGACCTCCCCTCAGACTTCGTTACAAGAGAGAGAAAGAAGTTAAACCTTGATGAGGAACTGTTTCACAAGTCTCTGTTGCAGCAAAATGCAGTTTGAAAATGAAAGACACTTGGTGAGCTAAGACAGACGTTCTGGGATGAACAATACTGTGACGCAGTCCTCTCAGCTCAGTCTTCATAAAGCTAGTGATGCATATCTGGAGGCTTTTGTGCGCTTGAGGGGAAACTGAGGAAAAGAGGCTACAATCCTTCATCATTGGATGTGAGACAGCAAGGCAATCCCTGGCCCGATGAACTCCAAAGCCATCTTGAGCAGAGAGGACAAGGAAGTGCCAACAGCTCTGCCCTTCCCATTTACACTCAGGGAGATGGCTAAGGAAGCTCGACCCACTATGCTGGGCTGGCTGTGACCCAAGACCTGTGGAACTTCAAATTCATGCTGAGGCTGCCCCAAGAATGCAGAGCTAGTCACATAAGCTAGTCACATCAGCACAGGGCCAGGACAGGGTTGTATGGGACAAAGCAGAGCCTTGTCATAAAGGCAGGCCAGGTGTCCCTGAGTACCCCATCAGATGGCAGTGCAGTCAGCAACAGGGTGTCAGGGCAAGGAGTGTCTTCTACAAATGAGTGTACAGACAAGCAGACCAGGAAAGCGGTGGATGGCTTGAAAGTGAGCTGTTGTCAGTTCAAGTGTCTGTGTTTAGTACACCACAGCCCCAGCTGGGATTCAGGGCCAGAGAACAGTGAGCTAAGCAGCCCACTATCAGGGGAGTCCTAGGGCCAGTGAAGCCAAGTGTCACCGCTGATTCCCTTACTGTAAGCATATCTATCTGTGCATGTGGCCAGACACTGAGGCAGCTTGCTCATGTGAGCACCAGGTGCATAACAGACATGAAGGCTTCTTACCAGGGAAGGAGGAGCGACACACTGGAAGTCTAAAAATATACATTTGAACCAGCCCTGTACTGAGTACCTGTGTGACCTTGGGCAAATCCTTTAACCCCTCTGGC
The DNA here is from genome assembly GCA_004027915.1 of Capromys pilorides. Taxonomy (NCBI): domain Eukaryota; kingdom Metazoa; phylum Chordata; class Mammalia; order Rodentia; family Capromyidae; genus Capromys; species Capromys pilorides. Next base: position 2,594 of record PVKN010015236.1, read on the forward strand.
CTTCAATTTTGTCACAGGTATAAGGAAATAATTGGACAAAGTAAGTTGTAAGGTCCAGCTGTGTTGTTCCCTTCTTGACAGTTACATAAAATTCATTGTTAAATAAAATCTAGTCAGCACTGAGTGAGAAGGAATTCAGCATGCATGAAGATATGCTATGTGACAAAGAGAACCTCTGATCTCACAATTTAGTCCTTAGAACAATACGGATCCCCAGTAAGATGAGCCAGGAATGTGAGGTTGCTTCTTCCTAGCTGTCCTTAAATTATTCTGTGACTGTTTTGATAAATACGACAGCATAGTTCCAACTCTTCACACCGAGGCATTGAAGTATGTTTACATTAGAAAATCTGTTCTCAACCTTGACAATTATTCCCTTCAAATAAAAATTAAATAGACAATAGGAATTTAAAATATATTCTGTAACTGCTCCAATCTCTACAAGCATGTGACATGGAGCTAGTCACATCAGCACAGGGCATGGGAGGGTTTTATAAGACAAATCAGATAGTTTATTAAACTCCCCAGGGCCTTCTCATCATAAAGCCAGCTCCACATCCTCTAGTAATAGGCATGGAGCCCCTCGTGTGCTCTAATCTTTTTATTCTAGCATTTAATGAGCATGCATAACTGGGGATGGAAGGTATTGTTTATGTGCCTTGTGAACCCAGGAAGAGGGTGATTTCAAAGGTTCCTGTGGTGTCTGCAAGGCTGTGTCTATAAGCTGTGCCTGGGCTAGCTGTGTTCTACTTTACTCCAGTACATCCCCTTTGGCTGGGCTAGACTCCCAGGACCTGGGAAAGGCAGGTTCTGAAGTCTGGAACCCTCACCTGTGAGCACCTCATTGACTTATTTGACAAAATAGGTCCAAGTGATTATTTAGCTTACTCATGTCCCAGCAGCAGATCTTACTGTAGCTGCAGAGCCAGAGGTTTCCCATTCTCTGAAACTGGAAAGCAGTTTAAATACATCAGAGCCGTAGACTGAGCTCCTGCCCACTGCTCATAGAGTGGTCCAAAGAGGCATTTGCCATGAGCAGTGAGCTCCCCATCACAGGAGATGTCCAAGCAAGGTCAAAGGTGAGTGGAGATTTCATAATCACATTGGATATCCTCGGTGACAGAACTAGAGAAAAGAGGGTTTGATACTGGGGTATCTCATGGAGGTCAAAGACTCACAGTACTGAGACCACAAGAAAGATGCCCTGAGACAAGAAATGAGTCTCATAAGAAGGCTGCTCTAGGAGGGGAACTTCTAGCCCAAAGTGTGCTTTTTCCTTCAAGCCACAGTTTCAGTTCCTCCAGGGACCGTGGTTGGTCAGGATGCTTGGAGTCAGAGCTGACCTCTGTTCCCCTCCTCACTGTCCCAGATACCCCTCGGCGCACAGCTATCAGTTTTCAAGCCTGGGCTATCCGAAGAGCCTTTCATGGCTGAGTTTTTCATGAGCCCACCTGAGAAGCCCGGGGTTCTCTGGTTACTCTCAGAGGCAAGAGATTAGAGTCAGGAGGAAGAAGAAAAATGTAAGAAGCTTGGCTTTCTCTCTTCCAAAAGACCGCCCCAAGCAGTGGTTACTCTCAGAGAGGCCCTGGGAAGAAAGATGGTCACTTTCCTTTCCCCCAAAGATAATTGAAGAGAAGTAAGAAAATACTTGTGTTTGAAGGCAAAATGACGACAATTAATCTCTAAATACAGGGCTTAACCATTAAATTCTTTGGGGAAACAATGTTAGGAGTTTAAGGAGAATCAAGAGACTAAAATTGAATTAAGAGAAAATAGTAATTAAATCAGGAAAGAAGATTTTGCAAAGGGGATAGTAAAGGAAATTAAAACCAGTAACGCTGAAAAATGTGGTAGGCAGAGCTGGTGGAGGGGAGGGCCTGGTGAAGGAGAGGAAAGGGCAAAGCTCTAAGCAAGGCAAACTGGCCAGGAGATGCAGAGCATTTGGTACTAAGGAAAGGGTCTGGAGATGGCTCCCCAAGGGAGACCAGGTGGCTGGCACTTCCAATGTGGGCCTAAGTATGTCGAAATAATAATGGGGACAAGCCCTCTGTTGGGAAAATGGAAGCATCCAGTAGGATAAAGTTTATTTCAAAAGCTACAGACTTGAAGTAGGGCAGCCAACTGTCCTGATTTGCTTGGCACTGCCCAGATTTAGTCCTCAAAACCTCATGTCCTGGAAAACCCATCAGTTCAGAGAAACAAGGAGTTTTGTTCACCCTCTCTGGGAGGCAGACAGCTGGGACTCACAGCTCTGCTGCTCAGCTTCCATTTACTCACCTGTAAAATGAAATTGTCATGAGGACCCCAAATAAATTTACAGAGCCTGCCTACAGCAGTCTACATGAAGTAAAACCTTGATAAATGAGAGATAAACTACAGAATACTGATATTGTAGTTAGCGAATGAGAAACACCTAAAGGACTTTACTCAGAATAGCTGGGTGGTGTGGAAGATGCACGGTGGGAAGATTGTCACCAGGATGGTGACAAAGGGTAATGATGGTAGGAGCCTCACCTGTTTCTTCAGAGGAGCTCCTGTCTTCACCTTCACCTTGGATGTGGCCTCCTGGCTTCAAGCACACTCATCTGCCTCCAGCAGAGACCCTTCAGCCTCCCATCACAGACCTTTTGACCTCCTGATGCAGACTCATAATGGACACTATTGCAGGATCCAGGCCTTCAGCCAGATTCTGAAGATCTCCACAGCACAAACAGACCTTTTGCATTCCATATCTGACTCTGAGTGGCCATTGTAAGCCAATCTTATGAATTTATATGTATTTGTATATCTCACATTAAATCTGTTTCTAGAGTAAGCACAACTGGTAAAGAAGACTTATGAAATATTGGCAAACACAGTCTAAAGGCACATTAAACAACGAAACATCATGACTGTTCAGGACTCCTCAAGACCATTCCCATCTCAGTGGCTTCTTATGGGATTTAGTGTACAGCTATACTTCTGGTAAGGCTTATTACATGGCAAGATACACAAGAGTCACCTGAGGAAAAAGATACAGGTGAAGCACAGAAATCCATATGCCAGCTTTTTGTACACTATCCCTCCAGAGAGAGACATGGGCATTGTCTTTTCTCCAGCAGTGAAAACTGTGATAACGTGCATAGTTTTTGCATAGGAAACTTGTCAGATATGCAGTCCTCAGGGTATTTATTGGTGGCTGATCAGAGACCTCTTCTTGCTGGAAGCTACCAAAGTTCCAAACTGTCACACCAGTGAGCTGAGGCAAAGGCTAAATCTCAGTGTCAGTTGGCCTTATCAATTAGCAAATGGTTCAAATGCCATCGTTCCAGACATTAGCCAAGAATAAATCTCACAAACAGGCCTTTCTAAAAATAGCCGTGCTGGCCTGGTTGGGATATTTCTTTTCAGCACAATGCCCAAGTGATGGGTTTTCTAGGAATCAAGGAATGATCTACAAGAGTGATAACTTGAATTTGGCCCCCCACCCCCAAGCCACTCTGTATTCCACCAGATCTGAGCTGGCTATGGCAAGCCCTCACGCTGGGGACTGTTGGTGGTGGCATGAAGGCTGGCTGCTCTGCTAGGCAAACTAGCCACTGCCAAATTGCCTGTCAAGAAGGTAACACTCATCAAAGCCTTCTTCTTGCTCTCAACTGAGTAACTGGATTGTTCTCCATTCACCTGGAGATATATATGTCTCAAGACTAAATAATCTAAACAGAAATAATGCTCACCTCAAACTTAAACAAAGGCCAGTTTGCTACTTATAGAGGGACATATATTCTTCTATCCCCTCTCCCCAAAAATAAAACCTACCTAGAAATAGAGAGCAAGAGAATCCTGATAGCAAGTAAGCCAAGGAGAGACCAACTGGGACTGGCATTTTGTTTGTTTATATATTTTTTATGTATTTGGTACAGGATCTCACTAGGTAGATTGGACTCGTAGTGATCCTCCTGTTTTCAGCCTCCCAAGTGCTAATATTACAGGCATGCACCACCACGCCCAGTCTCAATTGTCCTCTCAGTGTGCCCCCAGGGGCGGGGCCAGCACAGCAGGCCCACAAGATGCTTATTTTCAAAATTTATATACTACTCTTCTCAAGGGTAAGGTACACAGAACACAAAATCCAAAAAGTTGCTTTGAGAACACTGGATCCAAATGCATTGATTTGCTGCTTATAAAGAGGAGGCATTAGGAAAAGAAAGCTGCTCAGGAAAGAGGTAGAAAAGAAACTTTAGAGTTCAAAGATCAAGAATCTGCATAGCAGCTGTGAATGAAAAAGAACCAAGAAGACAGAAGGCATTGCTGGGAGCTAGTCACTGACTTCCCCTCCGTCACATCTGTGTATTAGTTTTCTAGAGCTGCTATGATGTTGGGGAATAATTCAGGCCTAAAAGGAAAATGCCCCACTCTGAGATTTTGGAAGGCGACTTCTGGGGCTGATGGGAATTCCACGCCAAACCATCTGCCCAAAGTCAGGATTTAAATACCATTTGTAAGTGAGACATACAAAGCTAATAACTGGTTATAACCTGATTGGTTACATGTTATGTGAAATACAAGAATTACATCATACAACACCCTCAGCAGGTTTACCTGAAGTAGCTGTTTATTACTGCACAGGAACATTCTGGCAGGGAAGGGGTCTGAGGACATTCTGGGAAGAGGGGATCAGAGGAAGGGGATCTGAGAGTTGAAAGTGTCCTTGAGTGGGCCAGTGTGTTCTGGGCACAAAATATGGAGCTTCTGAAGCAAGCCGAAACAAAGCTACGTACGTACATATTTTAAGTTGAAAAACACAGATACTGCAGCTGGACATGGTCAAGCTGACCTGGCTGGCCATGCAGAAGCAGCAGCCAGACACAGACAGTCAAGGTTACCTGGGCCCAGCAGTCCATGTGACAGGCAGCACAAGCACCGTCACAAGCTATGAAATCATTTCTAACTTTCACTATAAAATGCCTGTAAGTTTACTCTTCTATAACTTTTCCCTCTCAATAACAAAGTGCCACAGATAGAGGTGGGTAAACAGCAGAAACATACAGCCTCAGTTCTGGAGGCTAGAAGTCCAGTCAAGTTGCTGGCAGGTCTGGCTCTCTCTCAGAGCTGTGAGGATAAGAGCCGCTTGCCAGCTGGTGCCTCACATGGCTGACCACGGTAATCTCACATCATGGCCGTCTGTGTCCACATTGACCTGCCTCATAAGGACAAAAGTCCTGTTGGATGGGGACCTACACTGGTGATCTCACTATAACTTTATAACCTCTGTAAAGACCCTATCTGTGAGTAAAGTGGGAGGGGGTAGGACTTCAACATATAGATTTAGGGGTCACAATTCAACCATAACAATTTGGGAAAACAAAGATCAGAAATAATTTTTAGTCACTTTTGTATAGACAACTGTTTTTCTTTGTATACAAGTTTGTACACATAATGCTCCAGGACTGTTTTGAGTTATACAATTAACAGAAGAGAGTAATAGAATTAAAAGAACAGAAGATAGTAGCAAACAGGCTAGGCAGAAGAGAACATCAGAAAAGGGGGTGGGGGAGAGAGAGAGTAAAGAAGGGAGAAAAAAGGAAGAAAGGAAAAAAAGAAGTGTGAGCTGGATCAGGCCTGGGAAGGGTTTGGAGATTGGTGAGAGTGTCAACTCCCGCTCAGCTAAGTTTGCTTTCATTTTGGTTCTCAGACCACACACTACAAGGCACAGGGTGTGTGCGTTGCCAACACAAGCACTCAGAGCTCGTACCTTCCTTCCCTTGTCTCACGCCCAACCCTGGTAGATTCAGCAGCTCTCTCAGTGAGGAGTCTGTAGAGCACAAAGCCATGGCCTCCTGCCTCGTACAGCATTTGGATGGGGAGGGTGGCCTGGAAGCAGTAGGCACAGCGGAATATTAGGATCTACCCTGTAAAGAAGCTCTTGACTGCCAGGGTCATTAAATTACACCCTTATACTCTTCATTCCTTTTTTTTTTTTTTTCAGTATATTAAATTTGTTCATAAAAACATTTAAAAAGTACAATGTTTCCATTTTTAACAGAGTATAATAAAACATAACCCCAAACAGAATACTTAACATTTAGAAGTCAAAATCAAGTTAGGAGTGTATCATGCATAAAACTGTCTAATTTTAAAGTATTTATAAGCAATTTTGTAGGATTGACAAAAGAATGGTTCAAAAATGGAAGAACTTTTCTTCACTCCTAAAAAAGCATAACCAATAGAAGCCATGAAGGTTTGCAGTCTGTGTACCCAAAGCCAGTCTTTGTGTGCACGTGGGAACACCTGACACAGGCTCGCCAACCCCCAAGGCTGGACTGGGGCCGAAGCTGCTACCCCTCCCCCAGGCAGTGGGGCAGTGACTCGGGCCTTTGCCCTCCACCAGCACAGCCTGTGGCTTTAGACCACTATTTAGTTCATTGTACTGCTGATTTCTGCTGGTCTTTAGAAAGGAGCAGTTAATGCTTAAATTTTTTTTTCTTTTCATTCTTTTTTTTTTTTTTTAATTTCTTATACCTTTTTTGTTTTCTCATTTTTTTTAACCAATTTTGCACATTTGTATGTGGTAACCTAAACAACTAATTTGAAGACAACGTCATACAATACAGCAACCATTGTTGAATTCCTATTACTTTGCTTAGTGACATTTTGTATCATTTCTAATGTTTTGTTTTGTTTTTGGTATTTTGTATTTTTTTTTTCCCCCAGAACCGGGGATCAAACTCAGGACCTTGCACTTGCCAGGCAGGCACTTGTGCCCCTGAGCTATCCCCCTGGCCCCTATTCTGTATTCTTTAAAAAATTAAAAATTAAAAAATTAAAATTAAATAAAAAAGGAAAGACGCTCACTTTCACAGAGACCCTTTGGACCCTTTGGTTCGACTGACCAGTTTCTTTAGACACTACGGCTCTCATGTTCCCTGACTTGTTCTTCAGGAGTCACCTGCTCTTGTGAAGGCCAGCCCACACTGCTCGGTCCCATATGCCTATCCTTGGGGACAAGGTTTAGCAAGGAGACAGTCCCCCTACAATCTTTCAGACTTCAGCAAGTCTTAAAGCAGGATGTTAGGCATCAGATAGGACATCAGGAAGCAGAAAGGGGACAAGACGGGATGGAGCGAGGAAGCTAAGGAAGCTGAGGATCATCTGGTTTTCTCTGTCCAACAAGTGACCACACAGTATGATTTCCTAGGAAGAGGCAGTCTTCCAATCCATGGTTCCAACTCAAACTGTGGTTCCAACTATCAGTTTTACCAGGGACAGGGAGCTTTGAGGTTGCCTGTCTGATTTCTCCATAATCTCAGTTATTTGTCTTCTGTAGGCTCAGATGGGACAAAGATCCTGCATGTAAATGCCCAGCCCTTTTAAAGTGTAACTTCCTTGCCAGGTCATCACTAAATCTCACTACAAAGGCATGGCACACAACGCTCAATTTATGTTTACTGAATGAATAAGCACTGCTTTCTCTGAGAGCTCTAGCGCAAAGCACTGAACTGAGAGAAACCAACGCCTTCTGCAGAATACAAAACCTTACAATAGAGCAAGTGAATGCCCGAAGTAGAGTAAGTAACAGTATGGCACTTCCTTAGCACGCTGTTTTGAAATGTTGAGGCTCAACCGTAGCAGTAACCCTATCTATGGATATTAATGCCAAGTCAAAAATGTGACCTAGCAGCTCTTGCACTTACCAGCTAAGTGGCTTGCATTTCAGTTTTCTCTTCTGTACAACAGGGCAAACAGCAAACTCATTACATTGTTGGTTAAATGAAAAATCATGTCCCTAAGGCTGGTGATAAGCACTTAACCGTTAGCTAATTAACAAAGCACTTTTCATCTGATCCTGTTTGGAGATGACTAACACACCCTCACTTATCTGTATTTCCACTATTTCAGAACATCTTTTTCCTTTCTTCCTGTGGGGGTTCTGGTACCTGGAAAACATGGAAGTCTAGACTAGCACAGGTGTGAAAACAGAAGCTGCGGCATTTTAGCCTCCACCAGACAGAGCTTTCTTCCTTCAGTTTCACTGAAATGTGTTCAGGTTGACTCGAAGGCCTAGAGCTCGTCTTTCTGTCTCAGGGTCTTTGGCTCTTTCCCTAACATGGCATGCCCAGTTACTTAAAAGGCTCAGCACCGAACAGTTATGTTAATCATTTTCCCAGTTTTGCTTAATCACTCAGAGCTTCTACTCAGCATGTGCTGGCTTACAGGTCCATCAGACGTAGTTAAGAGTTATACCCTGCAGTAAAAGGGGAATGGAAGATTATTTGGGCCAAGGCAACCTTAACTCAGGTACCAACTTAATTTCTTAGGCTTTAGGAATTACTACACACAGCTCACTGTTCCCTCAGGCTCAGGAGCCAACAATCTAGGAACACCTAGCTTTTTTAAAAAGGAATCACAAAATGTGGTATATACATGTAATGAAACTTTTTTTTAAGAAAAAGAACTCTGGCACGCTAAAGCACAGATGAAGTCTTAAGGACATTATGCTAACCAGAATATGCAGGTTACAAAAAGACAAATACTCTGTGATTCTACTTACATGAAGAGCATAGTCAAAATCAGAAAGACAAAAAGTGGGGTGGTGGTTGTCAGTGGTGTGTGTGGGGGGGTAGTTATTCCCTAATGAACAGAGTTCCAGTTTCAGAGTTGTGGTGGTTGCAAATACAACTACACTGTTCATTTAAAATGGTTAAGATGATAAATTTCATGTTATGTGTATTTTACAATAAAAATTGGAAAAAAAGAAAGTAACAGCTTGAACACTGTGATTCTCTGGGATGGTATTAGCATTGCATCACCAAGCCAAAAGCAGCTACATAATAGATGTTATACTTCTCTACCACCAACTCCCAATTTTCCTTCTCATCCTTCTGCTGAATGAAGTATCCTCACGTTTTGCCACTAAAAACTAGTACCTTCTTAAAAATCACTGACTTAGAAAATTCAATGCCTTTCAGTTCTCTCTCCACTAAAGACCATGGCTACACAGGTGGACTCCACAGAGAATGCACCGCCTGCCCTAAGAGCTCTCCCCGCAGGCTGCAGCCGGCCCCAGGGAAAAGACACGCGGACCCCCACCCACACACGTGCGCGCGCGCGCGCGCACACACACACACAGCAACAGGGAAACAGATACTCTTCCACATTTAAAGTATGATTTTTTTTTAATTTTTAAAGAATACAAAATAGTGATTTAAAAAAGAACATTAGAGATGAAGGGGAAAAGGTATTTAGGTAAGATGCAAAATAGTTTGGATAACTGCATTGTTTATTTCCACTGATATTTTGAAAGGTGCAGTTAATGCTTATTTTTTTTATTTATGTATTGTTTTTAATATTACTGGTACCACTGCTCTGAATATCAGGGGAAAACTCCGTTATAGATACTGTCACCTTTAACTTCTCTCAAATGAAACTGAGATGAAAATGTATTTTAAAAATGAAAACAACTGTTTCTAGCAATAATTACAGGATCTAAGAAAACTAGTTACCAGTTTCCAAATAAAATGTCATGTCAAGTTTGTTCAATAGTACATTCGCCAATATTTTGATCTAACTATTTTTGATTTTGCTTTTCTGAGACAAGGCTACGTAGTGCAAACTTGCTTACGCAACCCAGGCTGGCTTCCAACTCCCAGGGAATCTCCTGTCTCAGCCTCCTAAGTGCTGGGATTGCAGGTGTGTGCCACCATGCCTGGCAAGAAATATGTTACAAAAGTACATATGTTCAGCATTTACTTTTGATTCTTTGGAAAAACTACAGAGTATGATCAAATAAGAGTCATTTCTTTTTAACAGAAGATATAACGTCATTGCCTTTAGTTACAATCATGTCCTGAATCAATTGAAAACTATAGCTCAGCATACTAAAGTGCCTGCTTTGGTAAAGTGTAGCAAACGGGGTTCAGTCCCTGGCGTGCCATGCCGGCCTCACCCATGGGGCAAGCTGAGACTGCAATTGAGACTGGGTGTGGTCACGGTGCTCACCTATAATCCCAGCACTTGGGAGGCTGAAAACAGGAGCATCACTAAGAGTCCGGTCTATGTAACGAGACCCTGTAGACCCTGTTCTAAATACAGAAAAAAAAAAAACAAAACTTTCCTTTTGCAATCATTTTGATGATGGGTAAGACAGCAGCTGCAGTGGCAGAGCGTAATGCACTTCTGGGCCTGGCTTTCCATTGGATGGCACTCGGCAGCAGCATTCACTGCATGCTTCAGTCACATTCGCTAGACACGAGGATTTCCAGAATTGCTTCAGAAGTGACAAAAATGATACCCTGGGTTCAAAGAGATTCAGACTATTTTAAGGGGGATTAATCGCAACATGTCTTTTACTATAATTTTTATTTAAACATTTACCATATTTTAATCAAACCCTGGGTTTTATAGGTATGATTTTAAAAAGCATTTAGCAATTTGAAGAATTTTTATTTTCATAAACAGGTTTAATTGTATAAGGATATCTTTTAAAATTATATTATGTTAGGGCCAGAAAAATAGCTCAGCGGATTAAAGCGCCCGCAAGCAGGCACAGTGGCCCTGTCCCCAGGGCATGCCGAGATGGCAATTAAGACTGGGTATGGTGGCACAAGCCTATAATCCCAGCTTTTGGGAGGCTGTAAATAGGCATATCACTGTAAGTCCGATCTAGTAACAAGACCCTGAATAACCTGTAGACCCTTCCTTAATTATAATTTTTTTTAAAATTAAATACATCATTTTGTGATTTCGATGGTCAGGCATTTCACAGGTCTCTCACTCCCTCTGTAGCAGTTCTGGCCTGGAGTCTCAAGGCTCCGGAGTGCACTCGTGTGAGCAACCTTTCGCATTTGCTGAGGGCAACAAGTGAATGCTTACAATAGAATGGCAGAATGAGCTAAAGAACACCAAAAACTTCTAGCTTTAGTTGGAATTGTATCAAAACAAAATTTTATTTAATAAATCCAATTTATCAAATAAAGCTCTTCTAACTAGGTTTAGAAAATAAATGGATAGAAAGCCCAGGTACGCACTCAGACAATGGGAAAAAGCAGCAGCAAAATATTATCTATGGTTTTAGAGACAAAGAACAGAATAAGCAAACATCTCATCCAAGATTTCTGGTACTCTGACTGCTCTCCCGGGTGCCAGCTGCTCTGAACAGTGATCTGCCTGATGGGAGTCACAGGCACTCTCCTCAAAAGCCACAAAATACCAAAAATGACAATTACCAGGACAGAAATACCTTGAAGAAAACAAGCCAAGGCCAATTATGGGATCTTGGATTTACATGACTACATAGTGAGATGAGTAACTGTTGATCCAAAAGGGGCGCTATCTCCAGAAGACAAACTTCCCACTTACATGCTGAGAAGCCTGAAGTCAGAGAGGTGGGGGCCCTGGTAGGACAGCATCAGCAATCAGACTCCATACAAGTGAATTAAAAAGTTTATTAGTTATAGAAAAAAAGATTCTTCCAAATCAATTCTTGTTAAGTTCCTTGTAAAATAAACTTACAGAAAATTTCTTTCTCATGAAGAGAAAATTCACTATACTTTTGGTCCAAGATATATTGGTTTTTCCTTCTTCCTCAGATGACAGATGGATGTAGTCGAATCTATGAACGAGTGTACTTGCCCCAAATGTGCAACATAAATACAGAAGCGATGAACAGAAGACTCATAACCAATACTGGAACAGGGCCACTAGAAATAAGAAGAGAAGCCATGCTTATTTAGTAATAATACATTATTATATTTAATACCAAAGATTACCCAGGAGCAAGAGAAGGGAAGGAAGGAGCGTTCAGAAATCATCCAGAATCATTACTTACATCATCTGAAAATGTTCCCAAAACTATCACTATGGTGACTTTACTATTATTGTGGTTGTATTTACAAAGGTAGAGTCCTTGTCTGTGGTCAAACACACCAAAATACATAAGAAAAACATAATCTGATGTTGTGTAGGTAATATAATTTACAGAGTGCTGATTAAACAGATTCCATCTGGTCTGTACTACAAACTCATGACTACAGGTAGGACAAGTAACAATCTCATTTTCTCCATAGACAAAACAATGAAGGCTCAGCGGAATCATTTTTTGCCTAAAAACATATAACCAGAGTAGAAAGGAGACTTGAACTCAGGTTTTCTGATTCCACATATACTGTTCATATACTACTTCAAGGTTCCCACCCTGAAAGAGCAAACATCCTAGCCATCATGCTTCAGTCGGACTTCGGATGTCAGTATAGGAAGGAAATAGATTGTATTTATTCATCTACCCTTAACTAAGCCAATGTTTTTCCATTTAAAAACTGGTATCCAGGGTTTCAAGGGGTAAATGCTTATTTTAGGCTTCATCTCTCTGACTCTTCCCGCCCATAGTTTGAAGAATTAAAGCTATGTCATTTCACCTCCCAGTTGCAACTAGAGAATAGAGTGGGGAGAGGAATCTTTATAGTTGAGGCAATGGAGTGAATCCTGCCAAGGCAGGAGGGTTAACAGAGACCACAACTGCACAATAAAAGATACAGCCCCAGAAGGGCTGGGGAGATAGCTCAGTAGAATAAGCACTTGCCTGGCAAGTACTAGGTCCTGAGTTCAATCCCCAGTACTACCCCCCCAAAAGGGGGGGGGGGGGGGACAACAACACACAGAGTCTTTGTTACACTGCTACTACTTTGTTCTTCCAAGAAGTTTATAATTAAGGGAATAAATAAATATAGGAAGAAATCATCACACTCGACCTTACTCTTACCTTATGGCAATGTTATAGCAAATCAGCCCCAGAGCATAAACCTGAGACTTAGGCTATCAGAGTCAATGCTGGGGTCTGATACACAGCTGAGACTGTGGCCCCTTCACTCTCTTCAGGACTATCTCCTCATCTATATAATGGGGGTAATCACAGCGCCTATCTCATAGGATTGCTGAGGCATTAAGTACACTAATACACATGCAATGCAGGTTTATAGTGAGCACTCAGGAAACATTAAAAACCTGAAAAAATTCTAAGCTCCTGGTAAAAGCCAAAAACAAGTACCAAGACTTTGCTTGACTGCTCTAAGATACAGATGTAGGATAAGAATTCCCCCTTTTGTCCTCTGACCTAAAACACTCTCTCTAATGGGCTGAGAATGGGTTCCCGCACTGCAAGCACAGCTGCTACTGATTCTGGGGGGACCAAGCAACGGGAGCCACCAGCCCAGCTGGGCTGCACAGCAGCAGGAAGCTGGAAGCAGACAATGCTCACCAGCCCACAGAACAGGCTCTTCCCATCTTCTTGAGAAGAGTTTAAAACAGTCCCTGGATAGCCACAGAGCAAGGGAATTAAAAGTCACTCTTAATAAAAACAAAAAGTTGTCAGTTACACCATCACCAACACATATTACCAATCTCTAAAACTACTTCCTACATATGGTCTTACAAGTCTCCAATAAAAAATTTAAAAAAATAAATCAATAAATAAAATAAACCAAATCTCAAGGACTCTAGGGAAGCTTTAATTAAACTATGCTTATAATCTAAGCCAAGCATCTAGTCAAAGTAAACTATACATTTTTGTCCCTACCAGACAGGCATTATGGAAAGAGCATGAGACTTAATACCTAAAATAACTGCCTCCATCCCTTGCTGTTTGTCTCCAAGCTCCTCCCTTTGCCTCTCTAAACATAAGGGTCTGGGTCTACAAAATGGGGTATGTCCCACCTCATAGGATTGCTGACTGAAGCAAACTAGAAAGCAGCTATTAAAAGTTCTTTACACACTATTTTGTATTCTCTTCAAAAAATACGTTCTTTGAAAAAAAAACCAAGTGTTTTGTAAATGAGAAAATGAGATTTGCTATTATTAGCTCAATTCCTTCTCCACTGGGTTGAGTTAGGAAACAGCTGTGAGCAGTGGTGTTCCACAGCCTCATCAAAAACCTGTGGGATTAGTCTACCATGGGAGCAGAATGGGAAATGCAGGGAGCAAGGCGTGGGGGCGGTGCCTCCTAGGAGCCCACTTGCCACCACAGAAACACCCCTGGGGCCTAAGAACTTGGGACGTGATCCTGGGTCCACTCACCACCCTCCCAAGGCAAGCAGGCCACAGAGCTTGTGATAACACAGACTAATTGAAAACTTCCATTAGGCTGTAATAGTATTAGCTTAAGCCTCTAGGAGAAGTCTGAAAAATCACCCAATTCCTATTCAGATGATTGTTCCTACTTCTCACTGTGGGGCAAGAACACCAAATGAAGAACAATTTCATCTAATTAAGCAGTGTTCCCTCCAGTTCTCTGTGTTCCCATCACTTACTCTGACTCAGCTATACAAAGACCTTCCTTCCTTTTCACTTACTCTATGAAGAGATGTCACTCAAGCCCTAACCTTTCTACTCAGTTGATGAACAACCAAGTCAAACCCAGCTCACCTGGCACACACAAGCAGCTGTGTGTTGTCCATCTCCTAAAACCAGTCTCACCAGAGACAGACTGCATTGCCATGCTCCGCCACAGCAGACAGATACACAAGGCCTGCTCCCAAGACTTACACTTTGAGCCCGGGTGAATCCTCTGTGTAAAATCTCCACATCCCCCCAGTGCCTGCCGAGGTTGTGCGGCCCGCGCTCCTTGTTCCACAGCTGGCATTCTTCCTAAAAGAGAGGAAAATGTTAACCATAGCCTTTTCTTAAAAATCTTTATAATAGCATGAGAACACATGCTACCACTGTATGGTTAAAGAATCAGCAGGAAAAAATTTTATTGCTAGTACAGATTCAAATTCCCACTTTTATTCCACAGACCCAAAGTACTATGCAGTATCTATTATATGCCAATGCATACAGTAAACCTGTTAAGTAGTTACCACTTCCCGTTTTATGTATGAGAAAAATTACACTCAGCAGTGGTTAAGCAACATTTCTTAAGCCCACATGGCCAGGTGGCCATGTGAATGCGGGCCCAGTTCTGACTCAGATCCCAGGGACTGCCCACAGGGGGTCTCCTCACTTGGACATTTGAGTTTCCCTATACATGTGGCTCTGTGAAGGCAAGTAAGAAACTGCTCTCAAAAAGGCCCTGATCTATAAGTCAATCTTAAAAGTCTACTTTAAAATTTATGTTTAAATTACTGTGCTTATATCAAGAAACAAAAAATTCAGCTTTAATTATATATCAGTACTAGAAATGGAATATGCATTTTATAGAAAAATATTCCTACTGCTTTTGCTATTTCATTACAATGATCACAGATCTTGGATGGAGAGGCAGGATGTAACAAAATGCAGAAAACACCCAACCAGAAGTTGTGCCCTGCAAAAGGATCAAGGCTCATGAGAAGAACTGATGCACGTAGCGCCCTGGAGGGCAGAAGTCATTTACATCACTGACTCTGCAGACCAGGGGGAAGCCCAAGGAATCCTTCCTCTCCCCTCAAAGAGAGCCTCTCAGTCACTGAGGAACCTCACCTAGCAGTCCTCCAATATGACACTACCCAACCTAATTGGCTCATCTCACCTGTGCTAGAGCAGTACACCACAGTAGAAAGTAGTGAGTGGTAAGACATCAACCTTCTTCAGCCCATTTATCACCAACCCAGAAGTCCAAGATGAGTAGAAGAAGAGAGTATCCAGTTCCATTACTGTTCCTACTAACAACTAAATCTCAATATACCTTCCCTTAGAATACCAGTCTACTAGGGGTGCACTGATGATGCTGGATTATTAAAAAAAAAAAAAAAAGAACATACAGAGAATAAACCCAAGTGAAAACTCAGTCCCTACTCTCATCTCTTCTCTCTTTCCTCCAAACTCTGGTCCCAATGGGCACTGCACCCTACTAAGGCCTTTCACTATAATGAATGTAAGCAGCATGGGCCACAGCACAGGGAACCTGCCAGTGAGCAAAAGAATGGAGTCTTGGTTTCAGTTCAGGTTCTAGTCATAAGATCTGAACTCATGAGAGAACGTTTATTAGTGGGACAATTATTTGGGTCTACTGCACAAGGATTATATTTCAGACAAATGAATTATAGCCTACACATTCCCTTGGCATTTTGAACTACATTTATATGACTGTTTC
>PVKN010015237.1:0-18632 GCA_004027915.1 Capromys pilorides
CCATCCACCCACCCACTCATCCATCTACCCATCCACCCACCCACCTACTCATCCTTCCATCCATCCACCCATCCACCCACCCAGCCACCCATGCACCCACCACCCCTCTTTTCCTCCCTCCCTCCCATATACTCAGTCACCCACTGTCTGCCCACTACCCACTCATCTGTCCACTCATCTGCCATTCACCCACACAACCATTCATCTACTCATCTGCCCATCTACCCACCCAGTCATCTATTCACCTGCTCATTCGCCCATCCACGTACCCATTCACCCACTCA
The DNA here is from genome assembly GCA_004027915.1 of Capromys pilorides. Taxonomy (NCBI): domain Eukaryota; kingdom Metazoa; phylum Chordata; class Mammalia; order Rodentia; family Capromyidae; genus Capromys; species Capromys pilorides. The sequence goes on from PVKN010015237.1 coordinate 285, forward strand.
CCCATCCGTCCACCCATTCACTTACTGGTCCACCCACCTAGCCATTCTTTGGAGAAGACATCCCAGTCAGACTTACCTCATGAAGCATGTGAAGAGGACACTGGATAGGCAGTGCTTGCTCTTACTGCTCTGCACTTTGGCGTGTGTCTCCAATGGGGTTTGAGGGAACAATGCTGAACACGCCCCCCTCAACTCCTAAGGCAGTTTCCTGGTGGGCACACACGCTTGCAGGCAGCTTATGAGGGAGTCTTTCCTTCCTTAGGAAAGGGTTGATTGGAATCTTGGCCAGGGATGCATCAGGGTCCAGTTTTCACGGGAGGTAACTTGCGTTACTTGTAGCAATGGCAGACTACTGCTGTGTTGCAAGCGGCCACAAGCAGAGGGGTTGAAACCGTGGGGTGCGTCCTTCCTTGGCTGCAGGCAGGGATCCGAGCACAGCCCTGCAGCCCTGGCTGTGGGTCTCTTGAAGGGCCTCTCCGCTGTCAGTTGGACTGTCCTGCCTTATGGAGAAGAGCTGCCATGTGCTGGCCTCTTCTCTCTTGTTCAGGGCAGATGCTCCTGCATCTTTCCAGTGGAAATTCACAGAGCTCAGGACCTTTGTGTGCCCCAGAGCGCAGCTCCCGCGGCTCAGGTGTCCTTCCACTGGCTAGGGAGGGTGCACAACCTGCCCCTGACCATGTGGCCAAGTGACAGTCACCTGGTCAAAAGATCTTTTACCTTCTGTTTTGTTCATTATTTAACGGGCTATTTTAGAGCGTGTTTAGGATTGTGGAAGGCCCCTATTCCGCCCCCGCGCCCTGAGTGCTGACTAGCACCCACCCCAGCTGAGGCGCTAACTGCTGTTAGCAAGCCTCGTTAGCCAGAGCCTGTCGCCTGCTGCAGGCTCCTCAAGCTCACGCTCCCTGGGCCTCGGCGAACGCTCTGCGCCGCCGTGTGTCTTCCCCTGCAGCAGCACTGCCAGGCGCCCTCTGCCTCCCACCCCAACTGCCGCCTGCCCGAGCCCGGTCTCGCTCCTCACTCAAGGCAACTGCTTTCTTACTGTTTCTATCGTTTGGCTTTTAAAAAAAGGTAACAGAGTCGTTTGCATACATGAGATGAGGGGAGCCATCGTAAAGAACAGAACTTAACCGGATGTGCTGGTGTTGCCCTCCAGCTGGGGGCTGGAGCACGAGGACCGCATGTCAAACCCAGCCTGGGAACCTAGCAACTTAGTGAGCCCCTGTCTCAAGAAAGAAAAACAAAAAACAAAAGCTGACGGGGACGTAGCTCAGTGCGAAGGTCCTGGGTTCGATCTCCAGAAACAGGGATAAAAGGAAAGGAACTTGGAGATCGGAGGAGACAACACGTTGGATGGAGGAAGCGGCACAGTGCAGAGAAAGGTAGCGCTGTCCTAGAGACGTGAGCGGCCACCACGGAGGCCGCGTGGCAGAGCGGGGCTCCGGCTCGGCGCTTCAATCCCTTCCCAGAGGCCAGTTCCGGATGTGTGGGGGCGATGGGCGGGGAAACTGTCCCAAGGGGCGGGGTGGGGGGCGGGAGAGCAGAGCGGCCACATGGATGCCCGGCTTCGCAGTAGGGAGGGAGCTCTTATTCCATCCCAAGGGTGGCTGGGCAGGTGGGCTGCAGGAGCAGCGACCCGAGGTTGGTGGGTGTGGGCTGGTGGGAACTGGAGGCGTGAGCAGAGCTGGTGGAGTGAGGCGCAGCCAGTGGGCGTGGCCTCCACTCCTGGGTTTCAAGGTCCAGTTCTGGTTTGCTCCTCACCACCCCGCTGGACAGCACAGGAGGACCAAGGGCACAGCCACCACGCAGGAAGCCAGGCAGTCTCTCGCTCCCAAGCAGGGGATGTCAAAACCGGGAAGCGGGCGAGTCACTGCCCGGGTGTGCCTCTGCCCTCTGGTCAAGCGCCCAGAACTAACTTCTTTTTGCAAAACCTCTGCCCGAGAATTCCCTCAATTCCTTCTTGCGGGGAGGGGGAGGGTTAACATTTTGTGTTTTCATAAAAGCCATATTCCATCCATGTTATTCTGTAGCGCTCTTTCAGAGCCAGGTCTATTTTTTAAAAAGCATTTGGCACTCTGAAGTGTTACATGTGGCGTCGTGAAAACAGCAATATGCGGAGATTCAAAAGATGTCACTCCGCGCTAGGTACAAAACGTGACCAGCCTTCACTCTCCTCCAGCACAACGCTGCTTCTGGAGGCAGTGTCACGTGGGGCGTGGAGCCGCGCACTGGAGCCCGAGGTGGGCGGGGAGCTGGCGTGGGGCAGTGGTGGCCCACCAGGTCTGGCGCTTACCCCAGAAGCAAATGGAAAGAAGCAACGGTGAAGTAGGAATATTTGATGTGGCTGTCCTAGACAGACAAGGGGCCCTGCCTGTGTCCTGGGTCCCGTCTTTGGGGCTCCTGATGTGGACTGCAGGCTTGAGTAGGGGGAGACCAGAGTAGGCCAGAGTCCGCGTCATGAAGCAATCCTAGTTGAAATTGTCCAGTTGATCATTATCTCCGTTCTGGCCCCGTCAGGTCCTTGAGAAGCTGTTATCACCAGAGGAGGTGAATCTGTTCCCTCCGCGATAATTGCTTCTGCTTGGGGGTGATCTGCTGTGAGGCCCCCATTCCTGGTAGGTTTGGGGCAATGGCTGAGGGTTCCGGGTACCACTCCAGGAATCTGGAACAGGATGTTATAAAAGCTGGTTGTTGACAATCTGTTGGCTCTGATGTCCGGGCGGGTCTTGAAAATACCTTGGTTACTCTTCCCTTGGTGCAGTCAGCCTTGAAGAGGTGTGGCATCCCTTAGCTCATTAACATGCACTGTGCAGACAGAGGTGAGCGGGCTCTGGCCCACAGTGCCCCGGTGCTGAAGGAGACAGACGCGACGCGAAGATGGCGGTGCCAGGCTGCCAGCGGGCTTCAGTTCCCACCAGGCAAGCCCAGTGAAGAGTCAATGCTTTTAGCAAAAGCGCCCTTGGTCCCTGTGACGCTCCTCGAGAACAACACCTCCAGGTGTGAACTGCCAGTTGGAGCAGCAGGAGGAGAGCTGAGAGAAGCGCTCTCCAGGCCCTGGGGAGCAGGCAAGCGCCTCGGTTGCGGGTGGCCAGCCTCCTGCAGCAGGACAGGCCTGCTTCTTCTGTGTTGGTGGCTATGCTGGACACTCTTGGTGGCTTCCATGACAAAGCCCTCCTGTCTTCACACATGGTCTTACGGAGGCCTTGAGACAGTCCCAGGCTGGAGCATTGCATGGCCACTAACCTAGCCAGGTGAGCAGGGCTTCCTGAAACTCAGGGAGAGGCAAGAGCTAGACAAGGCTGTCCTCTCCTGCAGACCTTGATCGGAGCTAGTCTGGGCTGGGCTGCGGGAGAAGAAAGCGCTGCCTCGTCACAGCTGGCATGGGGCCCAGGCCTCGTTTAGACCAACACAACCTCGGGCTGTGGGCACGGTTGCTCACAGAGGGACTGGTGGGCCGAGGAGCCAACCCGCAGTGAGAGTAAGAGCCTGTCCTTCTAGGAAAGATCATGGTTTTCTGATTATCTTAAAAAATTAACCAGCATACCATGTTTAAACCCTTGCCAGTTGATTGGTAGTTTTCCCCAGTACAAGCGCTTCTGGAAGCTGGCCGATCAGTGATAGCTCTATCCTTGAACAAGTCTGTAACAGCCTGCCCTTCAAAGGACCATCTACTGATGAGAGCCCCACCCTCCTAGCCAATCAGTAACAACCTTGGCCTTCTGGGAGCCAGCCCATAGTGACAGCCTTGCTCTCCTAAAAGTCAGCCAATCGGGGAGGTTGCCTGGATCTCTGGAACCTGGCCCATCAGAATCGTCTCACTTTGATAACTACAGTGCCATAGCTAAGCGTCCCCTGGAGCCACCCACTCTAACTCCGCTGTTCTCTGTGCTGGGGCTCAGCTCTCCCTGGCTTATGGGCGTTTGCTTCTGTCGCTCAGTGGGCCCCTGTGGGCAGGTCTGTGCTGTGCTGTGAACTCCTTTGGGAGGCACCGACCTGGGGCAGGAGGGAAGGCGAGCACCACTGTGGCTGGAGGTCGATGTGTGGTTGGGCCCGCCGCTGAGGGTGTGTGACAGGGGCAGCCGTGACACTAGGCCGACTCCTGACCTCCTGGGGATCCTCTCTGTGGGTTTAAGGAGCAGAGCTCTGCCTGGCTCTGCCTCTTTCTCCCAGTGGCTGTGGTCAAGGGGCCCAGTGGACAGACCATAGCCGGAGTTTTGTGGGACAAGATTAAAGCCACCGCTGAAGGGGGCAGGAGGCGGGGGGGCCGGGGGAGGGCAGCCTCCCATGGTGGCCATGCGCACGGCACGCTTCCACAAGAGGCGGCACAGCCGAGAAGCCCAGGAGTTCTGTTCCTTGGCCGCCTCACAGCTCTGAGCCGGGCTAAGTTACGGACACTCACAGTAAGTCAGCGGCTCCAGCTTCGGGGTCCCCGCCACAGCCACACTGGACACCTCGTGATCGCTCTGTGTTCTGATGGAAGATCTTGAGTCTCCGGTTGTGCACAGGACTTGGAGCTCAGAGGAGGCTGACTGGCCCAGGGTCTACTCTGGTTTTTGTCTCCACAGCTCCTATGAAACTGTTGGAAATTTGGTGGGAATTGGCACAAAGCAGAGGGGACAGGGGTGGTTTGGACCAGGCCCTCCTGGCTCTGTCTGGCGAACTGGCAGAGCAGACTGCAAGTGCAGGTTCGAGGAGGCAGCCAGGGCTGGTTCCTCTGGGATCCCGACCAAGCCTCCTTTCCTCGTGCCATGGCTACAGCAGTCACTTCGCCGTCTGTGACGTGAGGGAGTGGCTCGGCGGACCTCCTAAGTCCACGCCCGCACAGCACGAGGCCGCTCCGAATCTCCTGCAAACCACAGCCGCTCAGGAGCCGAGACCTGGATGAAGAAACTCTCGACGTGGCCTGGACACATTGGGGAAAGGTGGGGAGCCAGGCGAGGCCACTGTCCCTTGGAACGGGGTGTGGGCTGGGGGCACAGGAGGTACAGTGGGGCGGACCACCTGCTCCAACACGCCTGGCTCTGCGCCCCAGGCTTGCTGTTAGTGTGGGTCTTGACTGGCCGGTTCTGTGACCCTGCCAGATGCGGCTTCCAGGACAAGGAAGGGACAGGAGCCAGAAAATTGACCTTCTCAGCTTTATCTTAATTTGCCAGAAAGCGCTCCACCTCTCGCCCTCGGCATTTCTCTAGATGCCAGAGCCTGCAATGGGTTGCAGTTATTCTAAGCTGGGTGGGAAAGCACGTTGCCGGGTCTCTCCCCATCCACCTGACCTGAGGGTTCTGCTGCTTACAGAGAGCCATTTCTGCGTGTAGCGTCCTGGACCAGCGGGACCTCGTGCTCGACCCTTGCTCTTTCCACCACGTGAGCTGGAATCCTCGTCATCCCTCCTCCAGGCCATGGCTGGGCTCTGAGCACAGTGCCTGGCTTGGGAGTTGGGGACCTCTCCTCAGGCCCTTCTGGGTGACGCTGTGGCCTGGGATGGACAGCCACATGGCAGGCGGCAGGGCAGTGAGAGAGAGGGGGATGGCTAAGCTCACGGCAGGTGCTGGGGACACTGCATCCCTGCTCCTCTTGTCTTCCCTCATGCCATCATGCTAGCTTTTACAAGTGACCAAGGACCACATTTCAGAAACTACAGGTGACTTGTCTAGTTCCCCTGCACGAAGCAGGGCAGTGTCCAGTCCCTGCTGAGCACTGCTTTGGCCCTGGGCAGTAGGGCCAAGGCACGCTCTGGGGCTGCTGCTGGGCAGGGGTGGGCACGAGGCCCTGCACTCCAGCCCTTCACCCCCAGGACGGCCCCCATAGACTCGGGGCTCCAGCCCCAGGGAGGAAGGGCCTGGCTCCAGGAGTATTTGCCATCATTGTGGCCAGATGGTCTTCAGCGTCCATTATGGCTTGACTTAAAGCCACTTTTAAAATTTTTATAATTGCGGTAAGTGCACGTGACGTATGATTAACCTTTTCCAAGTGTCTGTTCCAGTAGCACTTTATGCATTCACACCGTTGTACAGCTGCCACCTATCAAGTCCCCAAACGGTGTCATTTTCCCCAAAGAAATCCCTGAGCCCGTGAAGCTGACTGGTGATGTTCACCCTCCTGCTTGCCTTCACCCCTGGGTGGGGGGCGGGGCAGGGCTGAGCCCTGGTCCCTGAGAGGCTTCTGATTGGCTCTCATGCAGAGAGGAGTGGCACCCAGTGGCTCAGAGGCCAAACCTGTGGCCTCCTTTTACTAGCAAGGGATAGCACACGAGGGTGCCTCCGGCTCTGGTCTCCCTCCCACCTGCTGGCCCTGCCTCTGGTTTATGGGTACAGATGCTATTCTGTGCTGAGCTCCTTTCTGTTGGAGCTGCCAACTGAAGTCCAGAGGCTCAGGGAGACAGTGTCCTCCCGAAGAGCTGCCCCTCCACAGGGGAGTTAGCAGGCACTGTGCTTAGCCTAGGGTAGGGGTTGCCTGTCCCGGTGGCCCCACCCTCGTGGTCAAGGTGGGCTCTGCTCCCTTCCGTCATCACTCCCACCTGGAGGACACTTCAGTGCCACTGAGCCTGACCAATGGGGAGCCACTGCGAAGGGCCTGGTGGACCTCGTGGCTGTGTGGACGCTTGTGGGTGGGAATGCCGCCTGCTTTGGCAGCATGCGTGTTACAGAGCAGGTGATGGATGGGCGCCCAGGCATCCTGATCAGCTGAGCATTGGCGTGGACGGAAATCTAGGCTGGGGAGAGCGTGGGATGGGGGCTGCTGAGGTGGCCGACTCCGAATGTCCTATTGGCCTGAAGCCATGCGTGGGGTGGGCTCAGGAGAGGCTGTGGCTGTGGGCTGGCTCAGATGAGCACCCCTGCAGCTGCTCTGATGAGTAGCCCTGTGAGAGCCACATGCCTAAGCTGACCAGCCCAGCCCCTGGGTGATTCCTTCCAGCTTGTAAGGCAGAAGTATGGGGAGAGAGGCCCCTACCCCTTCTGGCCTGTTGAGGTGGGCATAGACATTCGTGCCACCATCCATGGGGCACTGCCCTCAAGAAACCCAGCACGGAGCACTTTCAACAGCCACAAGTACCCAGCCATGGGTTGGGGCTCAGCAGCCACGATGCCGACCCCTGCCCTTCACCCCCCCTCCCCGCTGCCAGTGACTGCTGTCTCCTTCTGCCCACCATATGCTGGGCAGGACCAAGGGAGAGCACAGCTGGTTTGCTCAGGTGCAGGTAGGCACGGTTATCTTAAAATATAATCAGTGGGCCTTGCGGAGGCTTCCGTGACCTACTTTGTGGCCATTCACTGTAAACACATCAATGGAAACATAAACCAGGGGGCTGGGGAGATAGCTCAGTGGAATAAGCGCTTGCCTGGCAAGTGTAAGGGCCTGAGTTCAATTCCCAGTTCCACCAAAATAAAAAAAAAAGAAAGAAAGAAAGAAAAGAAGCATAAATCATGCAGTATGCAACTTTCATTTTTCTAAGTGGGAGAAGGCCTCAGGGCTGCAGCTGCAGCACCATGGTGGCCGCCCTGCGGCCGTGTGAGTCTGTAACATCCTCCTGGTGTTCCTGCCTGATGCTGACAGTAAGTGCTGCACCGTTAGGAGCCAGGGCCTTTTGGAGGGCCCCGGTCCCAGGCTGCCCTAGGAGGGAACTGGGTAGCCCTCCTCTCACTGTTTGCTTCCCTTCCGGCTGGCAAACGGCTTCTTCCATTCTGCTCAGGTCCCCAACCACAGTGTATGACTTGGCCTGGAGCTTCTGGAGCCTCAAGCTGCCTACACCATGCTGGCTACCCTGGGCAGGCACGTGCTATCCTGAGGTAAGCCAGCCAGCAGCCAGAAGAGGGGTCTGCACATCAGATTCCCGCCCTTGCTGCTGCTCTTGGCCTCCACTCTGGCTCTGTCTGCTCCATGCCTCGGCCTAGGTCCTTGCTTCCCGGGTGGTCTCTGGGCTCCCTGTGTCTCACCCTGCCCTATCTTTCTGAGTGACACTCTGTGTACCATCTGGATGCCCTCCTGTATCCAGCACCTTCCTGGACAAGAGTGTGAACTGCCAGAGCTCCAGCCGCAAACTGAGAGAGCTTGAGTGGAAGGCTAGGTTCAGCGCTGCAGGGCTCAGGGCTGCAGGGCTCAGGGCTGCAGGGTTCATGGCTGCAGGGCTCAGTAGCTGCAGGGCTCAGGGATGCAGGGCTCAGTGTCTGCAGGGCTCAGGGCCACAGGGCTCAGGGCCGCAGGGCTCAGTGGCTGCAGGGCTCAGGACCGCAGGGCTCAGTGTCTGCAGGGCTCAGGACCGCAGGGCTCAGGGCCACAGGGCTCAGTGGCTGCAGGGCTCAGGGCTGCAGGGTTCACAGCTGCAGGGCTCAGGGCTGCAGGGTTCAAGGCTTCAGGGATCAGTGACTGCAGGGCTCAGGGCTGCAGGGCTCAGGGCCGCAGGGCTCAGGGCTGCAGGGCTCAGGGCCGCAGGGCTCAGGGCTGCAGGGCTACCTTTTGAAAGCCCATCCTGCAAACAGGAAGCCCTACCTCTGGCTGTGCTCCAGGGGTGTGTGGATGTCCTTGTCCAATCTAGCCCTTGTACCAGTCCTCCTTGGGGTCTTGCACCTCTTAGGTATGCTCCCCTTGGACTTGTGAATGTGACCTCACTGGGGAAAAGGGCCGCACAAGTGCTCCTAAGGTTCTCTAGGTGGTGTTGGTCTGGATCATGAGCGCAGGTCCTGGGCAAAAGCCCCTTGGAGACAGAGGCAGGGGCTGGTGTGATGGATGCTTCACCAGCCCAGGACCACAGGATGGCCAAGGCCCAGGGCTGGACAGAGGCCAGAGCCGGGCTTCATCCATAGCCGCCCTGCCTCACCTCCGTGTTGCAGTTGGGGGAAGCCCACCTCTGCTGCTGAGCTAGCTGCACCATCGGCAGTGGTCCGCCACAGCAGCCCTAGGAAGCTGGCCAGGTCCCACCCAGCTTTGGCCTGGCTCTGTGGCCCTCAAGCATCCATTTCTGACCTGTAAGTGGGGTAAGGATACTGTGGGGAGAGGCCAAGAGCAGTGACATTGGCTCACAGTCCCAGCTCAGCCCTGGGCTGGCACAGGTGTGCACAGTGACACCGGGGAGCAGGACCAGGAGCCTCGCTCCCCAGAGGGCAGGAGGGCCTGGGCTGGAGCCTCACCTCAAAGAAGCAAAGGCAATGTGTGAGGTAGCAGCCACCACCTCTGTGACCCTGGCCACCCTGCTCTGATGGCAGCTGGCTCCTTAGCTCGAGTGGGCCTGCAGCCTGGGAGTTAGGGCCCATGCTGATAGCTGGTTGCCCGTGGTGAGGATGGTACCACCGCACAGGCTGCAGCTGTGGCCTCTGAAAAGATGGGGGTGCATGTGGAGGGGCTGTGTGTGGTCCTTGGGGTATAGTGGAAGCTGCCCCTGTGCTGCTCCTGGGCCTGCACCCCTCGTTTCCTTCCCCTCCTGCCCATTGCCCACATCTTCCCCAGCATACCATGTTCACCTGGGCTCTGTTGGAGAAGGGAAAGGTGTCTGTGCCCACCCCAGGCATGGCGGGGCCCCCTTGCCTGCCCCTGCTGTGGCAGGGAGGATCAGCAGCCCTAGGGTGGGGACCCCTGTGTCCTGGGTTCTCCTACAGGCCACGTTGCCCGCTTGTCCCATTCCTGGCACTGTGGAGCTCTGGGACCTGCAACTGGGTGAGGAGGACATTGGGGTGGGGGGATTGTGCTCCTCAGCAGTGGGTCTGGCAGAGGGGGCAGGCTGCCGAGGTGCTGAGAGCCACGCCTCAGACACTGGTGTCAATACCATTATCCCGACGTTAGAGTCCAGAAAGATCAAAATCCCTAGCATCTAAAGCCCTGAAATTAAAATTTCGGAAAAAGTAGCAAAAGAATGCTTAAAGAAACATATTTTTTTTTTTTGCATGTTTAAGAGTGAGTTTACTTGAGAAAAATAGAAATGTCCCATTTCATAGGTCACTTTTCCTGATAAAATAGGCCACAGCCACATGCCCGCTCTGCGGGCCTGCGTGCGCAGGTACCTGGGACAGCGCCCGGTGAGGCAGAGGCTCCCAGGATCCTTCTGCAGGGCCGCAGCTGCCGGGGCTGTGCTTGGCCCCTGAGCAGCCCACTCTGCAGCCGTCCTTTCCTGAAACACTGTGATGGACGCCTGTGCTGACGGTAAGGTGTTCGCCAGCGCCGACAGGCCGCCTGAGGAGCTGAGGCCTTGAGAAGCATTGCTTTAAAAAATGTCGAGGCCCCAAAAGGGCATCTTTCACATATCGAGGAAGTTTCCCTGCTTTTCCACACACGGGCACAATGTTCACCCACAAAGTCAGTGGTGTGATACCACATTTTCCTGGAATCAAATTGTCCATAAATAAGCACAAGAATAAGTGTGATGATCATGCATTTTATATCTCCAGAACAGAGTGAATTATTTTAAAGGCTAATGACTTAAAATAGTGAAAAAACTGAAGTACGAAAACATCCACAGCGAAAAGGCAAAAAAGAGAAAAAGAGTACCCCCAAATTAAAAACAATGCTCCCAACCCTCTGGGCTGCTGCCTCTTCCTTTGTCTTAAGAGGGACCCCTGGGGTGACATTCCCCCTGCAGGCCCCTCCCCAACCCCTCCGACTCACACCCCCACCTTAGGAGGCCTCCTTCCCCAGGACTTGGGCTTGTACCGCTGTTAGCCTCCTTGCTCTTTGAGAGTGACAGGCCTCAGGATTTGGGCTTTTAGGATTTCAACATTTGGATTTTATCCTTTTGAAGAGATGATTTCAGGGATTGGGGACTTTAAGGATTTAGAACTTTCGGAATTTTGGGATTGGGGTTTTGGGCTTTGGAGGCATGTTTCCTGGAGCTTTGCCTGCATGGATTGAGCCAGCAGGGCCCTGTGGCTGGGGGAAAAGGGCGCCGTCAGGCCGGGTACTCAGGGCAGCTGTGCTAGTTGCCCCTGACTCCCAGGAGGGCAGAGCTGTGGGACATCGAGGCCTAGCCCAGGGTGGCTGGGCTCCCAGCCCCCCATGCTCAGCTTGCAGCACCAGACAGGACATTTAAGGGCCTCAGTTTCTGTCCTGTCACTGATGCCCTCTGGCACATATAACTTGGAAATCCCACAGAAATTGTCCTGTGGCAGTGACCCATTGTCCTGGGCGTGCCCCGGACAGCATGGACAGGCACCCGTGTGGCACTCAGCGCAGCCCCGGCTCTGCCCCTGTAACTCCCCACTGCCACAGAGTGACAGGCTGACATACGCAATCTGGTCATTTTCCCCAAACTTCACCCTCCACGTCTTTATTAGCAGGTGCTAAATTGCCACTCCAGCTGCTGAATGGTAACAATTAACTCCACAAACGTCAGAACAGCTGTAATTTTTGAGGAAATGAAAAACATTAATAACTACCACCAAAAGCTAAAAAACAAAGGCAAACAGAAACACAGCCTCCCCAAAGGCTGAAATTACTGAGATGGGACTAGAGCTCCCGGGGTTCAGACAGCTGTGGGCCCCGGTGGGCAGGGGCCCTTACTCAGTCCGGGGTTGGCTGTCAAGGTGGGGTGGGCTGTCAGACGTCCTGGGCTGCTTCCTGGGAGTTGGGTGAGGGGATGCAGGGCTCCCGGCGCCCGTGACAGAGACGCTGCAGGGCCATGCAGGGCGAAGCGGAAAGCATGGGCGCTGCAGCTCAGAGCACCTGTGCCCTTCCTGTCCCCACATGCGCACCCATGCATCCTGCCTCCACACACCTACACCCTCCTCCACGCCCCCGGACACCCTCACATGTGTGTACCTGCACAAGCGCCCTGGCACACCCTCATGGGCACACAACACAAATGTACATGCAAGTACATCATGTGGCAGACACCTGTATAATACCCCAGGCACCTCACCCCTGACACCTCAGGCACCCAGCCCGTATCAGGCACCCCCACGTGCATGTACCACGCACAGGTTATCACCCTGGGGCCCAGCACCAGGGCCTGTGCCTGGCCTCTGCAGGGACATTGTCACACACACACACGCACACACACACACACCCACACACACACACCCATGCAGTCCGTGTATGCAAGCACGCCTACCACCCAGGCGTTGGTGGTCCAGGTGCTTGGGTGGAGGGACAAATTAGCCAGGCCAACCTGTCCTCTTGGCACGGGGAGTGGCAGGGATTCTGGCAAAGCAAGGAAGGGTCACTTCCCACTAGGGAGCTAATTTGCCAAGAGTTAAATTAACAGGTTAGCTTTTTGAAGTAATTTTGATTAAACATTTTCATATATTTGTTGTAGATTTTATTTTGCCACAGACTTGAAGAAATAAATATGATCTTCAGAGTGCATTTCTGAAAAAGACACATGGTTTGGCCTTTACCTTTATGTGTATGGCATACGTACACCCATGCACATGTTCACATGTGTGGGCAGACCCGTAGGCAACGTACACACATGGTGCACACATGTGCACCCCCTGGCTCACACCTGTCTGCTGCACACACAAGCCATGTGTGTACGCTTGTCTCATTGGCTCTTAGGCTGGTGGGCAGCAGGACTGGACATGGGTTGACGGTGAGCCAAGGAGAAACTGCAAGGCAGGAGCTGGGTCTCTGAGCTGGGGACAGAGTCAAGAAAGTGGGGTTCTGGGGGCAGCAGCCCTGAGGCTTTGGAATGCAGGATGGTTGTATGTGGGGCAGGGACACAGGCAGAGCTGCTGTGGGAGGACCCTGCCCTCCTGCTGATGCCCTTCGTGTCCCCCTGCTCTGCGGCATCATGGGGTGCACCTGCCCCTGGCCATGAGCCCTCCTGTCCGGCCCCGTATGGTGTGCAGGGCCAGCGTGAAGGGTTCCTGCAGGGCCAGCCACATCGTCCCAGCCTGCTTTCCTCGAGCCGACCTCCTGCAGGAGCAGAGCTGCTCTCTGGGGCTTCCCTGGGAACCCTCAAGCCTGTCACTCGGAGCAAGGTGCGAGTCACAGCGTAGCAACTCCAGCACGTCCAATTAGCAGTGTGGAGGAGAACCCCACCGCCCGCCAGCTCGCAGGTTCCATAAGTCCCCACCTAATCTTACGCTAAATTTACAGCGGGTTTAAGCAGCAGTTTGTCTCTTTCTCTTCAGTGTGTGTTTCTCTTGAAATGAATTCTTTCTGCTGTCCTGGGCTCAGTGTCCCGTCTGAGTTGGAGCCTCGGTAACAGAGCAAGTGTTACAGAGCGGCGCTGCCACTCTGTTGTGGCTGTGTTGCCATGGGACTGTGCTTATTTTTCCAGAGTGGGAGAGTGGAGCTCTGCCACGCTTTGCCTTGGCCAGGCTCTGGGAGATGTGGGTCCTGCCATGTGCTCCCTCACGCTCAGGCGCTGAGCCTGCACTTGGGCTGCTCTCCCGCCTGTGTCCCAGGGGTCGTTTTCGATCCCAGACTGCTCATCCCCGGCCTGGCCGGTGGCATCTGGGTCCTTCCTGCCCCTCCTGCACTGTGGTGGGCAGGACCTCTCTGGTTCCAGTCTTTAGGTGAAACACTCGTTGTCGTGGCCAACCAAGAGCCCCCTTCTCAGGCCGCCTGAGGTCAGGAGCTGCAGGGCTGATGTCCTTCTGGGGTCTCGTGACCAAGTCGTGCCTTTCTGGACCCAACTGAGGCCAGCTTCAGCAGAGCGGATGGAAACATGCACAAGCTTGCACATGTGCTGGGTGCACGTGGGTGCCTGGTCCTGTGCATAGGGGCTGTGTGCATGTGTGGCGCTCATGTGTGCCCATGGAAGCATGTGTGTGCTGCATCTGCACACACAGGAGCATGTGTGCATGCATGTGCACCGATGTGCCGCAGGTCCCCCTGCCCCGAGAACATCTGCCGTCTCAGACTTGCCTTCCCAGGCTCTGGTGGGCTGGGTGCAGAAGAGACTCACACTGCCCCCTCACAGAGGGGGCAGTTAGGACCACAGGAGCTAGGCCAGTTGACACCACTCTGGTCCGAGGAAGGCGGCTTCAAGCTGAGGCCTGTCTGAGCCCCCTGCCCGCCCCGCCTCTCCTGTGCCTGCCACTCTGCCATCAGAGGCCACCTCGGGCTGGCAGAGTCTGTCCCTCTTCCATTCTCTTTGGATGCGCTGCGCACCTCTGGACTCCAGTGCCGGGGCCCAGGAGAGCATGAGGGGAGGCCGGCACGTCGCAGCCTGTAGGCCGCTGGCTGGGTCTCCACAGCGCCCTGGTGGGTGAGCTGCTGCTTCCTGTTGCAGGATGCATGCGAGGCCATCCACTGGGTGGGAGGGGGAGATGCAGTGGAAAGGAGGCCTGACACTGTTCCCTGTCTCCCGGTGGTGAAGCCAGGCCTAGCGTCTCAGACACCAGGACACAGTGGGAGCTCCTGGCTCCCAGGTGACCGGCCTGGCTTTAGGAGCCTGTGCCTTCCCGCAGGAACCAGAAATGCCCATGGTGGATCACATGGAGAAGAAGGGGAGAGGCGCAGGGGGGCCGACGCAGGGTGGTGGGAGCCTGGGCCTCACCGCCCCTGGAGCAGCACAGGCTGAAGGCCATTCCTCATCACCAAGGGACAGCAGCCTAGAAGTGCCATCTCAGCCCCTCCCGGAACTCTGCAGGTGCAAACAGCTGTGGAGAGAGCACAGGGCAGGCAGCCTGGAGGCTGTTTCGCAGCATCAGGCCTGCCACGTGGGGCACGGAACCTTACCCTCTCATTTACGACACTTTGAAAAATGCTGGCCAGGCCACGCTGCTGAGACCCGACTGGGTGAAGGGAGTAATCGGGGCGCATCTCAGCGGGCGGGCGGAGGGATCGATCCCGCGACTTCCGCGCTGCGTCTCGCTGTCAGGAGCGGGAGATGGGTGGCGCTCTTATTTAAGAGGCTGCTTCTGCGCTGGCCCCTGGGGAGGGTTATACTAAATCTTTCATGGCTCCTGACTGTAATACAGGCCGTGGCTCTCATCTGGAGGGCGCGAGCTCTCGCTCCGTTTAGGAAGCAAGGCGGAGACCGAGGGAGGCCTGTGGGCGGCTTGGCTGCGCTGTGTGTGAGCTCCGCCTTGCCTGCCTGCCCTGGAGACGGAAAGCAGGCGCCGGCTGGGAACCCCTGTGTCCCGGAGCTTGGAGACCAAGGAATGCCACACACGAGGTCACAGGCACTATGTCCCAGTGAGCGCAGCCTCGGAGCCCAGAGGCCGGGGGACAGCCCCATCCAAATTCGCAACCCGGAGACTCGGATGCCAGTGGGGGTCCTCCTCCCCAGCTGTGGTGGGAGCTCTCGTCCCCTGCACTGGGCACGGCACTGGAGGTTGCACAGAGCCCAGGAACACAGCTTCGGGGCCTTCACATCTGGGCCTCTGAGAGGCCACAGCGCAGGGGGACTCTCCCGGAAGGTGGGCAGCCAGGGTCATGAAGCGCTTCGCGTGGAAAGCTCCGTTAAGAAGCAGCCTGCCGGGTACAGTGGCACCCACCTGTCATCCCAGCACTCTGGAGGCGGAGGCAGGGCATGGCAAGCTCGAGGCAGCCTAGGCGGCTTAAGAAGGCAAGGGGCTGAGGATGTAGCTCAGTGGGAAGCCTGAAATGTGCTCCCTAGAACTGCTAAGAATAATAAATAAATAAATAAATAAATAAATAAATAAATAAATAAAATTTTAAAAAGAGGAAGAAAAAGCAGAGCCGCCTGGGGAGCTCAAACTGGGGAAGGCTGTCCCGGCCCCTTGAGGTGCCCACCGAGAGCTGCTGGCTCCCCGCTGCCCTTCCCCGAGTTGAGCTGCTGGTCGTCGTGCCCGGCTGGGTCTTGTCAGCCTGAGGTCGCCAACCCTCCTGGTCCCTGGTGAGAGGGCTGAGGCCCACGCAGGCCTGTGAGTCCTGCATGTGTCACCCTGCATGACCTGGGGCGGCGCACGCGCTGCCATGCACAGAGGGAGGGGACCAGTCCCGGTGACTCAGGCCGAGCGCCACGCTGGCTGGACTCCTGGCACGCAGGAGACACCCACAAGGCCCCACGGGAGGATGAGTGAGCGCGATGACCTGTGGAAGGTCGTAGGGAACAGCAGACGGATGGAGGGGCCTCGCTGACCCGTGGGATGAGGCACATGTGGCCTCGGGGACCCTCCACGTATCTGGCCACTGGGGCAACCATGAGCCTAGCAGGGCAGGCAGCAGGAAAGCTGCCAGGGCTCCACGCCAGGGCTGAGGTCCCGCCCCACTACCTCAAGGACACACTGGATTCTGGCCTCTGAAAAACTGTGTTGAGATGATTTACGCTGTATGGCAGGAGTAGAAGCCTGTGCTGTGAGGGAGGTGACCTCGAGGGTCCTCAGGGCTGACAGCCGGACAGGCGTTGGCTCCGGAGTGGGTGACGGGGCACTGGGGCTTCACCGCTGGACCTGGGGCTGGGCGTGCTCTGGGGCATGTGGCACGGGTCTCTATCACTCATGCCCCCAAGCCCACAGAATAGGAGTAGCCAGGGTGACAAACCCTGGGTCGAACCCTGGTCCACTCAAAGCAGGGTTGCCTTGAGGGGCTCCCAGGAGGAGCCTGGGTAGCAGGAGACACAAAATGCAGGGTCGTGCACCTGCTGCACCCCTCCAGCTGTGCACTGTGACCGTTGGTCACTCAAGTCCGTACACGCTCATGGCCTTCTTTGAAGCCGCAGCACACATGCGCGGTGCAGGCTGAGCCCAGCATCTCCCGTCTGCACAGTTCGTCTGTGCCCGGGTTCCTCCTTTTGTGCTTGTGGCTCTCCTATCAGCTTGGCATGCGCAGGCTTTCTGCAGCCCGCAAGTCTTTCTTCTGTGGTGTCTTGGGCGTGTGTCTCCCACTCTGTTCCCTCCTTGCTGTGTCTGCCTGACACCCGATTCCCCTTCAGCTCAGCCGGGGAGACCAGGGTCCGAGGGCCCAGAGCTGCCTCTGTAGCCAGGCAACTGAGGCGTTTTAAACTGATCTGATCACCAGAAAACACCTGCACTGTGTGACCCTACCTCTCCCAGCTTCTAACAGGAAGGAGTGGCCCTTACCAGCCAGCACCTGGGTGTGCGTATTCTGAGATGGGGGCCGGCCTGGCACCACCACTGCTGGACACCGGCTGCTCACACCCTCTGACCCCTGCGGAGGTGCTGACCTGAGGCCAGCAGGCTGTGGCCCTGGACATACGCTGGGCGTGCGGGCGGCAGGCTGGGCAGCGTCTCTGCCCACGCTCCTAAAACCCCACTCTCCATGTAGACAAAGCATCACCCCGGAGGTCCTGCAGCAGACACATCTGAATTATGCATTTCTTATTGACCTTTCATGGAGGGCTGGGGCTTGCAGACCCCAGGATCCTTTGGAGAGGGGCCTTAGAGCTTCCAGGAACCTCTACCAACAGGCTGACCTAGCGCTAGAACTTGGGGGCATGTGCATTGTCTCCGTGTGCGCATGTGCACACGTGTGTCTGTGTCTATGACTACAGACTCGGGTGCACACAGCAGGTGTGATTGTGCATGTGGATACACGTGTCTGCACTCGGATATCTAAGAGGAGACCGTGCGGAGCTCCGCATGCTCCACCGACCAAGGAGCGGCTGGCTGCTGGCTGCGCGAGGGGCCCAGGGCAGCTCTCCTCAGCCCAGGCCTGGCCCTCGTGAGTGCCACCCTATCTGCATGGAGCCTTCATGGTGCCAGTGCTTTCTGTGATCACTGACACATTTTAAACTGCTTTTCGCGATTTGATGATGAAGATATGTAATACATCCATTGTTAAATTTTTTGTTCTTGTTTTGAGATTCTGAACTATATGTACTCTTGCTTGTTACTGTTTTTCTATATTTGTTTCTGCTGTTTTTACTCTTTAAAATAAAATGAAAAAAAAAGTATGTCCTCTAGTTGCATCCATTTACCAACAAAAGACTCAAGCTTATCCTGTCTTATAGGAGAAGAATCACAATAGAGTATTATTCAGCTATAAAAAAGAATAAATTTGAGGCTTTTATAGGTAAATTGATGCAACTAGAGACCATACTCTTAAGTGAAATAAATCAGGTTCACATGTGCAAATATCATATTATCTCACTAGTGTGAGAACCTGAAAGAGTAAATAGTGTCTGAAAGGTATGGTATATACTATGAAAGAGAAAGAATCTGTACAAATGGAAAAAAAAAAACCCCCACTGGGATGAGGAAAAGAAGAAAAGAAAGAAGGAAAGGAATAAGAAATATACATTATATACACAGGATAACTTGGATAATTGTGCTGTTGATATCTGCTGGTGTATTGAAAAGAGCAGGCAATGTTTCATTTATTTTGTCTCTCTCCTTTTCAATTTTTTATAACTTTTTGGACCAATTGTGTGTGCTTATATCTGGTAATCTGAACAACTAATTTGGAGACAACAATATGCAATATAACAACCATTGTTGAATTCCTATAATTTTATTTAGTGAAATTCTGTATCATTTCTGGGTTGTTTTTGTT